>WEIS01004888.1:10580-26842 GCA_013389965.1 Todus mexicanus | reverse complement strand
CCAAGTTTGAAAATTGACCATAAAAACTGCAACAGATTTTTGTTCTCTTTTAAATTCTAATAATTTTTTAAAAGCTGCTTCTGAGATGAAAATAATCTATGATGTGAGGGACAAACAAAGCAATAAATGCATTCTGGCAGGGAAAGCATGTTAAACGGGAAATCTTACATTGAGTAACAAATGTTCTTCATGTAATTCCTTATCAGTTTTCTCAGGGTCTTTCAGAGCTGAAGGGACACAAAGTGATGTACAGCCAGTCTTTTCAGATATGGGGCCTCAGAACTCAAAATGTTTTGTTTCAGTATGTTCATACTATCCTCTCGGGGTGAAGACGAGATTAATCATCCTGCTCAGACCTCTGATCTCGTGGCTCACATGTGTTCATCAACAAAGGTGAGGCAATCCGCTGAAAGCTTCGTGACACAGGGTGCTGTTTTCTTGTGATTATTCTCACTTTTTGCAAGGCTGCCCAGTACCACGACTATGTATACATGGATTACTACATTCAGGCCTTTCTACAAAGTGTATCTATGCGCACCCAAAATCCACTCATACCACAAAACTAACATTTGTGCTAGCTCCAATGCCTGCCATTACTAATAACCTTGAAGTATTAATAATTAAGTTATTATTAATAACCTTGAAGACTTAAACTCTGGTCTTGGTGCTCTGTGTGGAAGATGACAGAGAATGTCCTTGCCATTTCAATAATGAGCATTTTTGTCACAAATTTTCTCTTGGGATTAATTTTTGGTAAAAAAAGCAGGGCTCCTAATCTTAGCTCTACCCAGCAATGTAATACCAATACTAACGAATAATAATTAGCTTCCTTCGTAAAGCTTTCCTAGACATTATTAAACACATGTGGTCTTGAAGCCATATACGTTGCATATCAGTGATGGGTGATGAATATCTAAATTAAATCCTCAGTTATGCTGGCAGACACTTAGAGAGTTCAGTGAGGTAACAGGGCTAAACACAACCTTGCTGCCCAGACTTTCTGAAAAGCTACTTTTTCAATTTGGTACCATTGGTCATCAGCACACTGGACCGAGGATATGGGAAGCAGCAGCAGCATGTGTGTGCATGTATTTCACTACAAACTGTGGGAGCTCATGCCCACAGAGCTGTGATCACTGCTGGTTGTTATCTGCTATGTAGTACGCTACGTAGTAAAGTTTGAGAACTGTATCCGCTACTAGGGCTCTCCTAGAATAGATGCTAGAAGGACTGATGCAACCTAGCTAATAAATGCAATTAGGCATTTAAGATGCATTTTTTCCAGCTACTGTTAACATTGGTTTCGGTTGTTCCTTCTTACTCTGCTTGGCCTGTACTCTTTGTGAAAGCTTTAGGACTTTTTCCTATTTCTGTTCATTGGATACCTTCTAAGACAGCACTAAGAGCCTTCAATGGTTGTGACGTCCTTGTCCTCAGCACATTCAGCTGAATTCCTTCCTGGTTCAGCTGATGCTACCCAGTTTGATGCCTCTGAATAAAGTTCTATTCACCAGTGGGCTCTTCCCTTTCCAATGACAATTGGAACTGGAATTAGGTTATGCAGCTACCCCCTACCAAAAACCTTGATCAGTGTTTTCCAACCGAAAGCCCACCCTTAGGTGCATCTCTGCAGATGCTGATCACCGGTTTGTTAAAAACAAAATACGATGTTTGCAGGTTTTAACTGAGGTTGACTGGTTCACATTAAACCTCAGGTGTTTGCTTTATTAGATACTTGTTCTGAGCATTAAGACTTGGGCTGGCAATGACCACTGTTCTTCCAAAACTGCCTTTGATTTTCAGTTCTGAAAATTATTCTCTCTTTTTTTTTTTTGGTAGAGTTTAGTTTGTCCAGTCTAGGAATGATGTTGAATGTCACATGTACTAGTCTGTTGTAGACAAAATCCTTGAATTTTCCCCATCCAGACCTTTTGTTTCCTTAGCTTTATGTTATTGTATTGAACATCTGTCTAATCTCAACCTCCCAAACCACAACTTGTAGCTGTTACATGTTATATTCTCTGCCACTACTGAAAAGGGCTTGGCTTCATCATTCCTCCAGTTCCCTTTCAAATAGATGTAGGCTGCTATTAGACCACCTCTGAGTCTCCTCTTGCCAAGACTGAACAAGCCAAGATCCATCGCCTTGAAAGTCATCAGTCCTATTCCCCCGACTATATTTGCAACTCTACGCTGATCTTTTTAAGATTCTTGACACCCTGGTAGATCCAAAACTGGTCTCTCAGGGATGAGTAAAGGAGTTAATCATTTCTCTAAATCTACTGGGCACATTTCTTCTGATGTAACTCAATGTGCAATTTGCACTACTTGCAGTGAGAGCAGACTATTTCCTCATACTCACTCTGGCATTGACTACAAGCCCCAGATTCCCTTTCATCAAGTGTCAGCCATCCAGTTCCCAACCCGTACTAATGTATGGGGTTATTCCACCCCAGGCGCAGAACTCTGTAATTCTCCTTGCTGACTTTCAGCAAGTTCTTGTTGGCAAAATTCTCATGTTTTTCAAAGTCCTTCTGGGTTAAAAATTTGTCACTTGGTATAGCAATCACTTTCCCTCACTGAGCCTATCTGGAATTTGCTGCAGGGTACATGCCCCTCATCTCATCGTCCAAATCATTGACAAAGACACTGAGTAATACCAGACCACTGTGGTGTTCCACTTGTTCCTGGCCTTCAGCTGGATGTTACGTGCTTTAACCCTGGCACCACAGCCATTTTCCAAGCTACACTCATGCATCCTATACTTTCTCAACTTGAAAAGAAGAATACTGGGGGTGATGGTGTCAAAAATATTACCAGAGACAACGTATGTTATATTCACCACTCTCTCTTCATTCACAAAGCCAATCTTTTCACCAGCAGCCCTTTTCCAATTGTCAGAGACCTCCACTAATTGACATGATGTTTTGCAGATGATAGACATCAACCCAGCAATCACTCACCTCTGCTGTTTTCACTAGCTGGATGATTCTTACAGCAAAGAGCCTCTCTCCTTTTCACCTTAGGCTAAGAAAAGCTTTACCAGAGGTATGATTTGGATTGCAGTGGCTCTCTACTCTATTCTGCGGTATCTTGAAACCTTCTTCATTTTCCTTTAGCTTTTTCTTTCTCATAAAAATACAATTGTTATGTTTTCTGTATAGGAGTTTCTGTACATTCGCTAAAAAACCCTTTCAGAGTTGCTCTTGAGTTAATTGAAAGCTGGTCTACACATCAAAAAATTCATTTGCTGTGAGAAATAAAGCTACTGTCTTCCTTTTGGCAACCAAATTCAGGCAGATAGAAGCTGAAGTGCCACTGAAACTTCCCAGTGTTTTCCTCCTACCCAGAGGCTGCCAGCCAGTGATGCTTCATCCACTGCAATTCTACATTATTGAGAAGTTTTGGAGGAGCACCCAGGGTATGAGATGTTTGCAGGGGCTGTCCTCTGTTCAGTGTCCAACTCCAGCTGGATGTATATGGGGATAAAACTTACAGAGGAGACGGCTCCGTTCATTTGGATACGTGTAGGCTAAAAGGGAACATGGCGTGAGCTGATATCCAGACCCTTGACCACACATACACTTAGTTTCTATTTTGCTCTCTGGCTGTGGTCTGGCCTCTTCCCAGAAGCTATAACCATCTAGTATGGAGAAGACCATGCTCCAGCCTACGTAGTTCCCCAAGGTTGTCCTATCAGGCTCTGCATCCTCTTGCACACTCATATGGTCCCATGCATACCCTGGGGTATGAAACACATCAGCTTTGTGCCATAAAAACATCATTCTTGTGGGTTGCAACACCACCCTTAGCATTTCAGAGCCTTTGAACTAAAAAAAACATATTAAGAAAAGATTAAAAAATCATGTCAGGACCACAGGAACACCAGTTGTAGCACAGAAGAGAGCCAGGGCCAAGTGCCATGAAATGTGTGTGGGGTCAGTCTGCGGCAGAGGGCTGGTCCTAACACGTGAACCCTGAGCCAGGTCATGCCACTTAAATGTTGGGGCCAGAGGCTGGATTTTGGCCCTTTTATATTTTTTAGCAGTGCGGACAGAACATCTGTTTGAGATGCAGCTCCTACAGGACAAACTTAACACCAAAATGGGACTTTTTTGTGACTCATTTGATTTGCTAATCTGAAACAGATTTGCCCTGCTTGTTTAGTGGGGAACAGCCTTTAAAGCTATTAAATGAATGAATTACTGATTTAGTGCTGGCTGTTTGATTCTGAGCAACTGTTTTGAAATGGCTGGTAAAAAGAGCATACCCAGTTTTGCTGCAAGAGCTGCAGTCTGCTATAGGTCTATTGCTCCCTTCTCCTGCCTCTAGTCCCTCCATTACTTTGTCTTAAGGCTACACACCCGATCTTTGTTGAATGATGCCTAAAGCAACCTCTTAACCAGACTGCAATCAAAACTTGCTGTTTGTTTCCTCTGAGGTATCCACTTCTTTAAAACTTCTGTGAGAAGTGAGCCAACCTCCACCTTCCCTGCCTGAACACAAGACAGGAGAAGCCTGAGGCATTTGTTCCACAGCTGGTTGTATTTTACACCCAGGAGCCCAAGGCCATGAATATGGTACCAGGTGGTCCCAGACCTGTTGGTATGGTCAGTGTCAATCAGCAAAACCACCTTGTGCTTCAACTGTGGATACAAAGCTGTAAGAGCAGCATTTATAACCAAAATCTTTAATAAAAGAAAAAGGCTGTAACCATCTAACTGATCACAAGTGATCCATGTCATTTAGGGTCTTGCAGAACCAGACTTTCTTTTAGTTAATTGCTTGGCTGTGTTACTGCTATGTAAATGTGTGCTCAGGGTGTGGAAGGACAGACTTTTAAGTGCATTTTCAAGTAGAGTTCACATGACATCACTATGTTAGGAAGATTAGAAAATGATCAGGCCTTTTACCAGCTCTTCCTTATCAGACATAATTGAGGACAGAGTTCTGACTCATACTTGCTTAGTTGCTCCTCAAACCCATAGGCACTCACCAGCCTGTTTTGCATGAATTCAAACTATCTCAGTATCGGTGGGTTCAAAAGTTCAGCTGAGATGTGAGTTGGATGTCCCTTCAGAGAGGCTGTGAAAAAGGGAATGGGAAGAATTCTGGTACGTACACATGTACTTGTGCCCAGGTGTTTGTGCGTATGGCAACATCTCAGCCAGAGTGAGTAGAAGGAAGAGGTGAGGGGGAGGAAAGTATTTTCTAGATTTCTAGCTCATAGAGGAACTTCTCTAAAAATATAATAACGAAATATGGGGACAGAAGGGACAGAGCGGAGCACATTTATTCAGTTTTGGAGCAATTTTCTTTAGGCAAATAATGACCACAGAGAATCAAAAGGATGCTAAATTGCATTCGGTGTTTCCTTCTCTGGTCAGTACAGGAGTTGCAGGCATGTCAGCTGATGTGACCTGTAACTGTCTGCAATGAGATTTTCTGGTGGCTTCCAAGTCCTGTGACATGGTGCTTCAAATGGCCTAATTTATTATAGCACCCACTCATACCCACCACCTCCGTGGTCAAGCCTTTTTGCTAAAGAAAAATTTGCTGCAAAGTGTATTTTACATAAATGACTTAAAGTCGCTGTCAAGTTGCTTGTGCAGACCCCAAATGAGTTCTGTTTGAATGCCCCTAATGCTGTGCCTCTAGGGTGGATGCGAGCAGAGCTTTCCTTCTAATGCTCAAGTATATAGAATCCCCATTTTCTAGTCTGTGAAAGCAGCTTTTATGGAAAGACACAACTCAAAAGTGCTTCTTTAAACTCATCATTGAATTTGCAGCAGAGGACAGCAGTTGCAATTGACAGTTGGATTCTCCCCACATAATGAATAAGGATGGAAGGTCCTGACATTCCAAGGCGTTGGCCAGGCAGATGGAGGGAGGATTACAAATGCAAGAAGTTGTAGATGATCAATTGTGGCCATCCGGGTTCTGTTAAATTCTCTACTCATCCAATGCTTCAGGAATTGAATTAGTAACTTGTGTAGCTTGTCTCCTTGTAGGTCATTTTGAAAAAAAAAGTTCAAGAAGAAGAAGTGTAAAAGGATAGCTGTTAATGCTGGAAGCAATACTTTCTGACTGGTTTCCTTTATCCAGAGCAAACCCTTACTGATAAACACAAAGTTTCTTGTTGTGAACGGGATGGTGAAGGCCACCTACCTCTGAGAGAACTGAGGAAAATCCCCCCTCGTTTACAAACTTCCAGTGATTCATTTCTCCTGCCTCTGACTGCTGTGTAGGGTTACAGCACTGCTTTTAGTTCACGGTTAAAACAGGTATCTCCACTCCCTTGCCCACTCATAGTTGACCACAAAAAGAATCAACATGAAAAAAAAAAAAAGAATAATATCTCATGCCAGCTTGGCAAAGCTACATCTTTAAAGGAGCTTATTGTGTTTATGTGTATGTCAAGTGCAGATTCCTAAAGAAACAAGCTCTATACAATTGTACATACAGGTGTGTGCATGTGTGTTTAACAGGTGGACCAGTCTGAAAAGTGCACTATTCCTCCAGCAAGATTAAATAAACTCATGCAAGGGGCTATCAGGTACACATAAAATCAATTCTTTCCTCTCCCAGTACCTACAAATTGTTTTCTATTTACACCATTGGTCAAACAAGAGGGCAGGTGAGCAGCTGGTCACCACACATGTCCTGCTGTGGCCATCGGCAGGCACAGGGATCTTGATGGGCCGTGGTGCATGGTGCTATGCTGCTGCTTCTGCCCAGCGGCAAGCAGAAGTGAAACACAAAGAACCCATCTGAGGAGTCAAACTGAGACTGCATCAGGACAGATAATTAGCAGCAGCGCATTACACTTAGATCGTGGGGAATGTACAAGCTCAATTCACCTGAATCACCTCAGTCCTAAATGTAGATACCACTGCAACCTTTATAACTCCCATTGGGCTGCCATCAAATCAGAAAGCACTTTTCTTTGCTGATTGACGTGTGTGAAACCACTGTCATCCTGGGAAACGGAGCTGCTCTAGATCCTAACTGAAACCCCAGTTGGGATTGCTTCCCTTTTGTTTTGTCTTGTGCAAGTTTCAGAGAGTCCCCGCTGGCTTAATCTTTGCACAAAAGACAGCTTTGAAAAGGGAGGCTCTCTTCATGAGTTCTTGGTGTGAGAGGCAGGTTTTAATCTAGATAATGCAATTTGAGCCTTTTCTGTTTGGAGGAGTGGGAGTGTGCAGCAAGTCCCAAATCCCCTCCCAGCTGTAGTGGGAATATGAAACTATCTCTCCACATTCGCATTGACGTATGTGAGCTGCAGAACCAAATTCTTCCTTTTTCCTGTCTGGCTTGATGAATTTTCATTATTTTTACAAAATGCATTAGCTCCAACAGGAGAAACTGCAAGCAAGATAATTGTGCAATGAGTTTATAACCACCCAGTAGATTGTGGTTAAAACTTTTTCCTGGTAAGCAGAAGAGCTGTGCTCAAACACAACTAACCGTGGTATCTGAAATCAAATCACTTGGATGCCTGCATTATCTGTGGGTTACGGATGGTGAGGCAGTACTAGAGAAAGCACTCACTGACCATAGCTATTCATCTCTCTAAGAGAACTCACAGTCGAAAACCTTATGAGGAAATAAACATAAAATCTATTTTAGACCTTGTCTCTCTTGGCGTTTTCTCTTGGCTAGCTTTAATATTTACCACTCATCATATTGACTTCTCATAAACTCAATTCATAGGCACTTAGTTGTCCACATATACTGGACCGAAAGCCTGAGCTGTGGAGGTGGGGCCAGGCAGCCCTATCACTCAGCAGCTGAGTCCTGCTGTGAATTTAGCTCACATATTCCATCCCAATTCACAGAACTTCCTGAAAAAATGTTCCCCTTGGTAAAACACTACACCAAAAACCTCCTGAAGGGACATATCTATTGAAAGCAAAACGACAAAACCCCCCTCCCATCCTCTCCATCCATCAAATGAACTTACAGATAAAACCAGGTCTTCTAAAATATATTAAACCAGTCTCCTTCCTTTGCAAATGGCAGGAAGTTCATATTGCAAGACCAACTAAATGACTCACTCTGCATCTATGCTTTTGCTGAACCAGATGAACCTGCCAAAAAAGCAGTTTCCAAACTGGAAATAAGTACTTATGTGGGGATATGAATAATATCAGGCAAAATCTCTGACAAGGGCATGTGAATATGCAATCCATTGTGTTATTTATTTATATTTTTAATTGAGGTCAGTGCCCTTGGTTCAGAGCTGCATTGGATAATTTTTGGAAGGGCAAATGATCTGTATGGCTACATGTCAGCATCATCAAGGGATCCAAAGGCAACAACAAAAGGCTGTAGTAGAATAAAATTCCCAGTGGATGGGTGTGATGTTTGATGGGTCACACGGGGAATTCTTTTGACATGAACCAGCAAACATCAAGCATATTTTTCATAAAACATGTAGCTAAATCCAAAATTATCCCTGCTGTATTGTTAGAGAGAACAAGGGAACACCCAGTTACTTTTGCAGTGACTAATAATATTACCACTGCTTAAATGTAAACAGTGTGGAGAGACATTTCGAAAGAAACACACAGTATTTTTTGCAAAAAAATAATGCTGTGCTTCTAAATCATTCAACTCTTTTTCCTTCTTTGCTGCTGCAGCACAAGCACTGAATTTTCCTGTGTTAATGCTGGCATGGCAAGATATGTAATGTCAAAGGAGAGAAGAATGGTCTCATAATTAAAATCTGTTTCCATAGCATTGAAATAGATGGAATTGCTACCCTCCGGTGGACTTTGGATCAAGTCTCTAGTCTGATGCTTCTTCATTTGCACCATCCTCTTTCCCCCGGAGCCTTGAAAGCATTGATTAGTTAATGGCTTTAAAGTGCAATATAAATGCTGAAATATTGTTACTGCCAGGTATTGGAACACAGAGGCAGGTTTCTGCTCAGCACATATGATTAGCGAGTATGCCATTTCTCTTCTGTGTGCAAATGTGTCTCTGTGTATGTGCGTGTACCTGCGATAACCCAGTTTAGTAAAACCAAATAAAACAGTAAAATGAGGACTTGTTTACTTTACTCTTGAAAATGTTGGAGACCTATGCTGTGATCTCAAGTGAAAGCCACAGGCAGCACTGGAGAGGGGTCCTGCTTTCAGGTTAGTTTCAACAGCCTGTTCACTGGTACAAGAATGGACATCTACAGCTGGGCAGCCACAACCTATAGAGACACTTCTGAAAAGGACAAGTGCATGCCAGCTGCATAAAGCTGATTTATTAAATAAAATAATATTTACAGTAGAAGTATTCATTAGGTATTCAGAGGGCCTGTGTGCATAGCTGCTTGTCTCCCTAGCACAGTGGTTCCTAGAGTACACACGTCTGTGCACGTACAGATACTGGTACACGAGCCACTCAGCTGCTAGGGGAATGTGGTGTGAGCAGTTGTGCAGGGTGAAGACTCACTGAGGCGGTGGCTGCTGCGTTGTTAACAGTGCCACTCTGGCAAATTAAGCCTTGACATTCCCATTTTCCCTACCCGTCTTCTAAGGAGACTTTTTCAGACAGAGGGGAATGATGTTCCCCAAGCTTTCAGCTGTGCTGCTTTCTGGCACACAGCAGGATTTGGCTCTCTGAGTAGAAACTTTAGCGATTACATCTTCGCATAGTAAAAATACTTCCTATCTTGGATTTTTGGAATTACTTCATTTTCTTTTGCAATCCACCGACCACCCTCAAAAGACACTCTAAATCATGTTATTCTCAGCCATAACTGGCAAAATAGCGCTTCAGCTAGTGAAGGCTCAGTTTGGATGCACACATTCTCAGGCTTTCCTACTCGCTTGGGCTAGCAGCTATGGACTCTTGGGGACCTCTACCTGCCTGACTCCAAGGTTTTTGAGGGTTCAACATATGATTTAAATAATAAAACCACTGCAAAGGTCAAAGCAAAATAAAACACTTCAACCCAGTTCTCCAGTTCATTCCAGACTCAGTATTTGTTTTCACTGCAAAAGTCTGTGTTAAGGGCACAGGGAGCAGTTCATTCCATTTGAGTGTCTGGAGCTTTCAGCCCCTTCCCCAAAAAGCAACCCAAGCACAGCAGATTGAAAAACTGCTTGAGAATGGGCCAAACCACACAGTTCAGACACTGACCCAGATCTGTTTGCTGAAGGAGTGAGTGTTTCTGAGCAAGGATTTTGTTTCAAGATCAAATGAAGGAAGGATTAATCCCTTGGAAAATTAGTCAAGGCCATCGTCTTGTTCTAGCATTTGCACTTGTTCCGTAACTTTAGGAGTCACTGAGCTAGACAGATTTTCTATAACAGACAGAGCAAGCCACTGATTTGTTGACATAATTTCAAAGATGCGACTTCAAAATAGGCTCAGTTGCAAATCACGTTATTTTTTATGGTTTCATTGGTTTCCTGTCCTCACAGTTCAAAATGATAGGAAAAAGGTTAGATCGTTTACAATGAAAAAAACCCAAAGACAGCATAGACACAGCAGTGCTGCCTTAGAATGACAAATGCTTCTCTTTTGCTCTTTTAGAAAGGTTTTTCATCCTTGCAGACATTAACTAATCAAAGGCGAGAAAACATGACAAGAAATTTCCTTTATTCTACACTTCGTAATATTTCATAGTTACTGCTCCACAACATGGTCTCCTGCCGTTTCATGGTGAAAAAAGAAACAGACTTCCAGAGTTCTTTTTCTGAAGGCAGCACTTCTGACTCAGGTGCAGAAGCTGGGTTAGGAGGAGCAAAGCTGATATGCATCTGAATAGCTGCAAGCTTTTATAGACTGGACTTATTGTACGGCCGGGAAAACAGAGGCAGGGAGTTTAACAGACTTTCAGAGTTTCAGGAACTCCTGATTTCCTCTTCAGGCCACAACGAGGGAGAATGGCAACATGCTGGGGATTTAATCAGTTTGAGTCCCAGTAACCTGCCATAAAAGTGAGGCTGTTAAGTGAAATCACACACATGGGGTAACAGTGCTTTATAGAAAAGCCATAGAAAAGCAGCTCAGGCTGTCACAGTTCAAACCCGCCCCTAAGCTGGTGGCTACACGCAGAACTGTGTATATAGAGATATTCTTTACTCGGCACGCTAGGGCCTCTTTTTGGAATAAACGATTAGCTGCGCTTCTTGCCAAAGGGCTGTTTGCTGGGAAACTCACACCGCACTTGCAGCACCCACTGCACCCCCTGAACTTCATCAGGAATGTACGAAGGCATTATTTGCTTTCTACTTCAATTCAAGTACTTTCCTAAAGGTCACGTTAGTGTACGAGCGTAAGATTTTGCAATTCAGGATCTGGTAGATCTATGTGTTTGTATGGTATATACATCCACACGGTTTCAACCACCTGTGCGAGGACTTCGCTGTTGCAGTCCTTCGCTCAGCCTTTCCCAAGCCCGCTGCTCTTTCGCTCCTTAGGCAAAACTCCTCGCACATACTCGGATCTCCTCAGCAAACTGTGTGAACCCCCTCGTCCCCGGCAGGATAACACTTCGGGAAGCAGCGCGGCAGGGCTCAGCCTGCCACCGCTCCCACAGCTTCCCCGGGGAGGGGATGCCAGCCCCTCAGCTGCACCCGGAGGAAGGGCGGGCTTGGCTTCGAAGTGTGCCCTGAGGTTCCCGCTGATATTTAGGGACCCTGTGCAGACCAACATCCAGGGTGCGGGCGACGAGGCGGGGGAAGCCCTGCGGTGCAGGGTACAGGCGGGCGGAACCTCAGAAAGGGTNTCCACTTACCTACCTATCCATCCAACCTGTGCACCCTTGCACCAACCCAGCCACCCTCGCGGGTCTCGCAGCCCCTTCGAGGGCGTATCCTTGCATCACCCCGCTTCTTTTCGCTCAGCGATAAATCCTTTCCCCCTCCACCCCCCCTCCTCCTCCTCCTCTCCCTCCTTCCAAGCAGGGCTTTGCCGGCGGAGGAGCGGGTGGCTCGTAGCGGGGTGGTTGTTGGGCAGGGGTTGGGGTGCTCCGAGCTGTACCCCTGCTGCTGCTGCCTGGGGGCTGCTGCTGCTGCTGGGGGCTCCGGGCTCCCTGTGCAGCAGCAGCAGCTGGGCTGGAAAAGCAGCTGTAAAGTGCAGGCACGTACTTTTCCTACGGAAGTTGGTTCCTGGAGCTTGTTGCTTGTGTCTCTGCTCTCGCAGCTCTGTGTTGGATTTGAAGCAGAGGACAACCTGGAGTGGTGGCCAGCCTTTACTAGTTTCAGAGGGTTTTTTGTCTTCGTAGGTGATGATAGGTGCAGTTTGCCCTCCGTTTGCCTTCCAGGTGCTGCTCAGGTTCATAGAATCATAGAATAATTAAGGCTGGAAAAGACCTCTGAGATCATCGAGTCCAGCTTACGACCTACCACCACCTCTCAGCTAAACCCTGCCACTAAGTGTGGCATCCAGTCTTTTCTTAAACACCTCCGGGTTCAGAGCACTTCACAGCAGTGTTTGCAGTGGAGGCACAGCTGTGCGCTGGGGATGATGAAATAAGTGATTTCACTTCTAAGGAGGATGTTTTGGTTTACTTTCCATTGTGTTATGGTTTTCCTATGAAACATTTGCAAACTGGCGTTGCTCATTGTTTTGCCCACNACGGGCTATAAATCCGCCCCGCGGCCGCGGGCGGTGCTCGGAGCGCGGCGGCAGCGCAGGGAGAGCGGCACCGCAGCAGGTAAGGGAAGGGAGGCTCCTTCCATCTACCTACCTACCTACNGCCGATTTTGCCCCCCATCCACAGAGTAGTACTCCTGTTAGGCTTCAGATGGAAGTGTTTACCAGCTGTGTTATTTGGACATTTTTCTCCTCAGTTGTCTGTTTAAATAGGAATTGTATTTTGAACCTAGCAAATGCAGCTGTAGTGGCATGGAAGAAGTCAAAGACAACCTGAAGCTTTCTGCCCCGATCCTCCGCAAGGTGTTGCTCAGTTTTAACTTCCTCTGGCTTTTTGTCAAGTTTTTTGTGTGCGTCCAAGTGTGTCAAAGATACACAGCTGCTGAAAAACTCACTATTTTGGGGCAAGTGATGGAAATGGCCTGTAAACAGAAGCTATCAAATAATTCAGGTAAACATGCGAGCACCCTGCTTGCTGTGTTTAGTCTTGGCTGTTATAGGCATAACTTACTGTCACTGGCTGAAGTTTTGATATAAGTTGGTGCACTTTGGACTTGGCTATGGGAACGTGTCTTTTAAAATTTGTGTTCTTTTAACCAGAGTCTAACGTAGTTTGACAGAGAACGACTATGTTTTTATCACAAGTACTCGAGTAAACAGCAGGCAGCTAATGCTGTATGATGTCCTGTGCACAGCAAGAATTTAATGACTCTGGATGAAATGGTAAAACTCAGGACTAAGTACAGCAAAAATAAAGTGTTTCTTAAAGGCTTGTGCAGTTCCCAGAGTACTAACAAGCTTTGTGCCCTTGAAGAACAATAATTCACAAATGTATTCAGCAGGAACTGATGTGTGTTTTGACCTGGAAAACACAGATGCAGTGAAACCAGGTTTTAATGTAGTAATGACATACTAATTTAGGTGTGTGTGGTTTCTGGACCTAGTATTTTTCAGTATAAACTGAACAGTTTTGATGGCATAACCGTTTAGGAAACTGGGGAGCACAGCTTCTGGATCCAAGCTCCTTGTAATGCAGTTCAGTGGATACTTGAACAGACTGGATTTCAACTTTGAAAACTTTGAACCAAAATTTCTGCCAGCAGCTGACTGAGAGACAAGCTCATCCACTTGAGAATGAGCACTGTGCAAAGTGTCTGGCCTTAAACCAAGCTGGGGAGAGGGGTCTAGAGGGTCTTCACAAGCTGGGGTTCTAATTTGTTTCCCTTAGGAAGAAGGGTTTGGTTAGTGTTTCCCTACATTCATTGGCCACTTTACCCAAGGTGGTAGCAGGATAGAGATGTCAAAGTGTCAGGTGTCGACAGAATTTGGCAGTAGCCAAAGAAATGTCACCCAGTGCTGAGGGAGGGCTGCTATATGCACCTGCCTGTGTTTGGCAGCCAGCATCCACACCACCAGAAAACAAAGTTTTTCTGTTCCTGCCCTGCACAGTGCCTTTTTGTTCTTGCCAAAATAAAAAGGAATGCTAAAGCTGTGACAGATCATCTTGGTCAAAACACTGGGATTCCCCATTTATTTTTATTTTTTTACTCTAGTGGGAGATACTCTGCTTTTTGAGTATTCCTTTTTGAAGTATAACTTTCATGGGGAGATTGAAGCGCAGCTTGGGAAACACTTTGGCATGGGAGCCTAGTCCTTAAAAGTAGTTATAAGGCAGTTGAGTACTTTGTTCTTGTAGTTCAGGTGGGATTAGCAGTGAACTGTTGTGAGAAAAATTCTTTGATTCAGATTTTAAACCTAAGTGATTAATTTGTTTGACTGAAGTGCAACATACATCTTCTCATGACCAGCTTAAGGGATTTTGGAAAACTTCTGACTTCCTATAGAAAATACTGTTTTTTCACTTAACCTCATTAGAGCCTGAGAATCTGTTGCACAAAACGTGGAGCATGTATGTATTGAGACATTTCCTGCTTTTTTTTGGTCTCAAAATAGGAAAAGAGTGAAAAAAAAGATACACAAGGGGTGAAGCTGGCTTGAAACTCTTCAGAATGAAGGCAACTAGAAACTGAATCTCTCAAAAATAACACAAATTCTAATTGTTGTGAATCAGCAATGTTTACATCATGCTTGCAGCTGGAAGCTGAAGGCAGCAAAAGCCTGTTTGCTGTCAGGGGAGAGTACAGCCTGGGAAACTCATTGAATTGGTTCATTCCCAGCAGTATGCAGCAAGAGTGACTTTCTCTAGTTGCTCTGGTTTGACTACTTGAAAGGAAGACTTTCTAAAGACCAGGAGGTGCAATTGCTTGATAATGATAGGGATGAAATGCTGATTCTGGAGACAAAGTATCATTTCCCCCTGACAGTTTTTTTACATCTAACTTCCACATTGTGTCACAGCACCTAGAAACCTTGGGCAGAAGTACAGGAGAGCCCACTTTATTATAGAATCACAGAATCAATTTAGATTAGAGAAGACCTTTAAGATCGTCGAGTCAAACTGTTGACCCATCACTGTCAAGTCCACCACTAAACCATGTCCCTAAGTGCCACATCTACATGTCTTTAAAATCCCTCCAGGGATGGTGACTTAACCACTTTCTTGGGCAGGCTGTTCCGATGCCTGAACAACCCTTTGGGGAAGAATTTTTTCCTGTCACTGTTTTCTTAAATGGCATTGTGTGTAGGTTGCCCTTTACCTTCAGCTTTTAGGTGTACATTTTTAAAGTTTACCTAATATGTGATGGTGCTGCTCCTGCAACCTTCCCAGTGAAGAATGTTCCTGGACTGTAGCATGAGGAGTGGTTCTCCACCTGTCAGCAGGTCAAGGAAGCAGTAGTTACACCTCTGCCATCTGTCAAAAACTCTGTCCCAGAAGTTGCAAGTAAATTATTTGGTAGTTTAGAAGGCTTAGAGTCAGGCAATCTCATTTTCAGGTTTGGTGGGTGTGTGTTGCTATGGATGACTCAAATCTGGGTTAGGCCTCTTGGTAATCAATGGCTATGACTATAATGGCTATTGAACTTGGTGTTTCTCTGAAATGATGGTGGGGTTTTTTCCTATCTGTGTCATTTCCAGTGCCCTGGGTGACTTCAGCAGGGCCAGTCAGCAGGGGGTAATTCCTATTGTTGTTCCCTTTGGCTGTGGAATTGGAGCAGCAGCGAGGAACCACTCGGAGCTTCTCCTGAATATGTGATCATGCATCACTGAAGTGTTACTATGACATAATTTAACTCGGTACTGAATGTCTGTGAGACTCAGTACCATTATTCACCATTTAATCCAGCACAGCAAGCATGGAATAAAGAGAAAAAAAAATAGTGTGCAATTATCAGTCTTGAATGTGCAAGTTCTGTGTTGGATGATGAGATCGATTAGTTTACTTTTAGGTAAAGGTTACTGCAGAATCAGGCCTGTTCTGTTTCCCAACTGGCATGAGAATGTTGTCTTTGGATAGTGCCCAGCAGTTCGTTGTCACATGGATTGTTCTCCATGCAGAGGTGCACCACAATGTGCTTGCTGGATGCGCAGCTGGACTGCCTGTGCTGATGAAATTTTCCACAGCTGTATCTGTTTGTACAAAGCAGGATGTATGTTAATTTTACTGCTCTTATTTTGTGTGGCTGATCACGTTTCCTATGTTTCTTTTGGGTTTTGCGCTACTTCCTTTCAGTTAATTGTCACAATTTTAATACACCTTT
>WEIS01004884.1:572-35522 GCA_013389965.1 Todus mexicanus | reverse complement strand
CAGAATAGCATCGATAACACCATTGCATGTTCCAACTACTAGCTTAAAGCTCTCGTGTGTGTGTGTGTCCAACCTTTACAGGTAGTTTCCTTTTTTTCCGAGCTCTACTGTCACTCCAAGCATTCATGTACGTGATGGTTATATCTGAGCAATTTATATTAATAATGTAAAGTGTGGCTAGGTGGCTTTTCATGTTAGGGAATAGGCAGAATAAGAAGTTTAAAGACTAGGATGAGGCTTTGGTGATACAGAAGAAGATACAGAAGCAGCAAACTTAGTCTTGTGCCTTTTGTGCTTCACACTGTGCAGAGGTACTTGAAGAAGCTGTTAGTGTTTACCTGAGCAATGTTCATCCTCCCACATAAAGATGGGAGTGAATTCCAAGTGCTGGAATTCACAGCTGGCTGGAGAGTCAGTTGGAGATTTACTGCACCAGGTCTGTAGTTGAGCTGATAGTGGAGGGGCTGCTCACGTGGCTGACAGCCCTGTAGAACTGCCTCGTGGCTGTGGGAATTTTGGGGCTGTCAGTGCAATTGCCTGGTTCTAATTCACATGGTTGTTTTTTTTCTTTGGTTACTTCCTTAGCGTGGCCTTGTTGGGCCTCCAGGACCTCCTGGTCCCCAGGGACCTCCAGGAGCACCTGGTGCTGAAGTCACCCGGGAAGTCCTTCTGCAGGAGTTTAAGGAGATATTAAAAGGTAAAAGACTGTAAGAGCTTTGTGCTTTTGTGTTCTGCTGCTTGTGGTGAGCACGATGGCAAATAAAGCACTGGCTTTGCAAATGTTTGCCTTCAAGTGTTCCTCTATCTGGCAATCAGAAATTGGAAAAAATGTTTCCCTAGTGCTACCTAGTTCACGTTAAAGAGTTAAGTGCAGAAGTCTAATCACACAACTTCGTAGACCATGCTGTTAAACTAAGCCTTTATTTTCCTCTATTTTTCTTCTCAGAAGCCATTGAGCGTCGCGCATCCCTGGCTATTTCAGCCCATCCTAGCCAGCTGCCTCCACTCCTGCTCTCCTTGGAGGAAGTTTCACCCCACAGACGCGTGGAGGAGGCGTTCCATTGCAAGCTAAAAGGACAAGTCGTTGTCGATAAGAAGACCCTGGTAGAACTTCAGAACTTCCAGTCGGTGAGAAGGGATTACAGACGGGAGCTGTGCAATTCCACAGCAGCCCTTGGGCATAGATTTGCTCTAGGTCCCCTAGTCAGAAAGGTTGCTCAGTGGCTCTACAGAGATAAAGGTGTTTCCTGAAAGGGCAGAGTAATCCCAGAAGCTTCTCTCGGGCTTGGATGCTATGAATATAGCGCTACCTTTTTTGTGATTGACAGAAGTAGGGTCTCATACGGTGACTTCAGCCATACTGAAGCTCAGCTGCAGTTAGATGGACAATTAGCTTTGAGTCCTCTCCTTCCTGACAAACCTCTCTTGCAGCCCAGCTGAATCTCCTGACAGTTCTTCCCGGAGTTCTAACAGGTCTGTGCAAGAGAGGGCTGTCTCGCAGGCCCAAACAACAGGCAGCCTTTTTATTTCAGTTAACGATGGAGAAAGACTTGTCCGTGTTTGGCATTAGCCTAAAGGATCAGCTCTTTATTTTCAGTGCACACCCTGTTTAATTCCAGAGTAACCTTCCGACGTAGAATAACGTCAGACGCAGACAGAAGCCACTGGTTGTAGATTTGTGAACCCAAATAAGAGCCAACATTTTGTTAAATGGCCCAGTCCTGCTGTTCAAATTCTTTGCGTAAGGTTTTATAGAAGACTAGCAAAAGTTACCAGCGTAATCTCACGACAGTCACGTTATAACGGCAAACACGCCATCGTGGGGTGCTGCAGGGCATTGTAAGCATCATTACAACCAAGCTGTTGCATCCCATTTCTGAAGGATCTTATCCAGCAGATCCTTTCCTATGGAGAGGTTCTGCTGCGAGGACTTCTCGCAGAAGGCAGTGGTTGTTCTAAACAGGGTGCTTTCCTGGATCTCTCCCAGTTACACTTGTGGAAGCCTGGTTTGACAGCGCTATGGGTGCTGGCACTGAGGCAAGATTGTACTTGAAGTGTGGGCAGGGCTAGAGAGATCTGCTGCCTCATTAATGAGGAGGGAAAATGTGAATAAAGACATCTCGGCAATCAGTGCGTAGGCTGACGCTTCCCATGCTTTGGTATCGGATGCCCAGCTTCCTTCTAATTGCTTCTGGCCCTGAAGCTGCTGTGGGAGGGCTGGCAGGGCGCGGGGTGCCAGCCTTTCATTGCGGCTTTGGGACAAGAAGGGTCTGGTTTTAGCTTGTGCTCAGGTACAGGGGAATTTAGCAGGGAGGGAGACAGCGGCTGCTCTGGCAAAGATGGAAACATTGACTTTACGTAGGCCAAGGAGAGGGGAGAGAGAATTCCCCTCCCTCTGTTCTTGGGGAAGAATCCAAGGGTTTGATACTGCTTATTGAGATGAGAGGGATTGGCTCCAACTCCTGCATTTGGACCTTACCCAAAGCGTTCGGAGAGAGAGCAAAGGACGACGTGGTCCAGGGTGGGGTGTGTGTGTGTGCGAGTGGGTGTGAGCTTCTCTACTCTGTCATTTGCAAGTGGTGCCTAAGTCACTGTGACCTTGAGAGGGGCAAGAGCCTGATGGTTTTCTTGTCCTTCCATCCTTCATTTCCCCAGAGCACCCACCAGGCAGCAAGTGCAGCAGGAGCTCTCACCGGCCTTTGGGCTTTAATGTGATATTTTGCCCAGGGAACCTCTCCCCGCCATCGTCTATTTCTGCGAGCGAAAGAATAACAAAGCTGCAGAGGGCAGGAAGAAACAAGAATGTTTTATCAGGGACAATTCACTGGTGCCTAAATTTGCTTTCTGAACTCAAGCAGGGGTTTTGGGATTGTGTTGCTGATTCTGTTAATCGCAGTAACGAGAAAGGAATGAATTATCCGCGGCGTGTGGTTTTGCACATGCAGGGCTTGGATCTGCTCTCTCAGCGAGGTAAATCCGAAATAGCACTACCAAAAATGATGGCAGAGTGACAGCACGAGGAGGGAATCGATCTCCTTCTGTAGTCTTTGTTGTTAGTTTAGCTGCTGTATCGCCCGCGTGTGTGTGCCTGAAGAAAACAGTGCTCCTTTTGTGCCTATATATGTGCACAAAAGCACACTTCAGTGCACGCTGGTCAATAGAGAGAATTAGGAATCGCTGTGTGAACCGTAGTTGTTCTGTGGTTCATTGTCACTGCTTTTCCATGATACACGTGTGAGCTTACGAGAAATGGCACTGCTGTTGCACACTGGGTGTATTTTGACCACTATTTCTAGTAAAGTTCGGTGAAATTTAAGACTACAGCTCAGATCTTGGTAAATAAGGACTGGGAATTGCTCCTTTGTGAACCTTGCCTGGGATTTACTGAATAAAAGCAGGTTGATCATTGCACTCCTTCTCTGGTGTAGTAACTCTCTAAACAAACACCGCCAGACCCAAATATTTGCAGCTTTGCTTCCTTTCAAAGAGAAAGCGAAATAAATTCTTCCTCCCCAGCAGCAGGAAAGCTGCCAATTTCTGGCCGTGATAAACCCGAATGGGGAGACAATTGATTTCCTTCGGGTGCTTGCCCAAAGGTGTCCACTGCTTTTCTTTTTAGTGCGATAGCACCTGTGGCAACTACGAATCTGTTCCTCACGTCTCCAGCCCCTTTTGCCATCTAGCGTTGGAAATCTGACTCAAGCGGAGGGTTGTTGAGGTGACTCAATGGTGCATTTGTGTGTATTTTAGGGCTACGACAGAGTCAGATCTGAACAGCTCCTCTGTTCGGGTCGAATCTCTCGGGACGGCGTTCGTGGGAGCGCGTTCACACTGCCCAGAATGCCCTTGCGGTGGAAGCAGAGTCTGACTAATGTGCTTTCTTGGCCTACTGAAGCCACTCCTGCTTCTCCCCGGCTCTAGCCAAATTCATATCGGGCCGGCCAAAACAAACAATAAACATTTCTCGCGGAGTTTATTTTAGTCTGAGTCAGATAATCTGCTGCGGGGTTGACTCTAAGACGGCTTCCTTGCCATGAGGAGAAGCTGTGTGCTGTTTTACTAGGGGTTTGCCTATGCTGGAGAACCTAAGGCTAGAGCAAGAAGAAACGAAGTATGGAATCTGTAAGAATCCAAGCAGTTATTCTTTAACAGGATCAAAGCCGTCTGACTTAGACCTAAAGTGGATGGAAAACCTCTGGAGACCCATGTGGGTGTTTCCTCGGTACTTGCATCACAAAAACAGCGTAAAAGGTCGCAGCTTTCTAAGCCTGGGGACGCTGCTTGGTCCCATCTGGGAAGACTTTGGGACTAGTAGGGACGTCTTGACTCAAATGATGCGAGAGGTTGGGTATCCAAACCTCAGCGAAGGCCAGAGGCCACCATGACCAACAGAGCGTAGGGCTGCAGCGAGCACAGTCTGAGTCAAGACGAGTTAGAATAGTTTGACCATGAGCGAAAAGGGCACCTTCACCTCTTATTCTGATTGTTTTGCTTTTTGTGGGCATCAAATGCTGAGAGGGAGTCCATCGGGAAGGGATTTTCTGAGGAGATAAGGCAGAAGCCTTGCAAATTCTTTCAGCTTTGTTCTCGTGCACTTAAGCTTGCTGATTGTCACGGGCAGAGGTGATTGTCGCAAGTGCTGAAGACTTGTTCAAGGTCTACTTTTCTTCTCTTCCAGCCCCTGGCCAAAGGAGCTTTTCTCCGGGGGACGGGATTAAACCTGGCAACGGGACGTTTCACAGCACCTGTGTCTGGCATCTACCAGTTTTCAGCCAATGTCCACGTTGGTGAGTGTTGTCCACAGAAACCTTCTCCGTACCTCTTGAAAGGTGCGGGAAGGAGTCCTGGAGAACTCTCTGGGTCCCGTTTGATTTGAAGCATGTGCAATGGCAGCCCTTTGGTACCACGACCCAAACCTCTGTCCGTAGAGCTGGGTACTTTCACAAGCCGATAGCCACCACAGGCTGCTCCGTGAAAACCAAACAAATCAAGGGTCCTTCTTGAATACATCCACCACCATCGCTGATGGACTTGGCCTTGACCAGCAGCAGGTCCATCTTGGAACTGGCTGACACTGGCTCTATGGGACATAGGGGAAGCTTCGAGCAGCTTCTCACAGAAGCCACCCCTGTGCTCCCCACCACTGCCCAAACCTTGCCGTGCAAACCCAATACAGATGTCACAAGGTTGCCAATGTCTCTGTAAAGCCAAACACCAGCAGCTGGTGGTCTGCTATGTTCTCAAAGTGCTAATATTTCTTCCATGGCTTCCCCGCAGACCACAGTGAGTTGAAGAGTAAAGTCCAGCTCCGAGCCAGAGATAATGTCCGAGTGTTGATCTGCATTGAGTCTCTGTGCCACCGATACACGTGAGTCACTCTGATATTATCTTGGCAGTTGTTTTTCTCAGATGGACCAGTGTTTTCCCCCAGCTGTGGAAATCGGATTCACCGAAAGGGAATTTTGTGTGATAAATGCTTGTAGAACTTTTCTGAAGAGAGTGATTCCATCTGGACCTTAGCTTTTTATCTCTCTTTTTTCAAATTAGTATTATTCTTCTGATTTTTAGCCTTTCAGTGCTTATTAAATATCTAAATATTGCGTATGTTGAGAGAACTGTGAATGAAGTTCGCTGCAGCCAACGGTGCCGTACGCTCAGCTATCATTGTAAACACACAGAGGGAGAGAAATGCTTGAATTTTGTGCCAGAGGTGGTCAGCTCCATTTTTATAATTCCAGCTGCATCCTCAAGGGATCAGAGCATCTCACGTTGGAGTGCTGAAAAGAATGAATAGGTGGCAAATGGGTGAATGGGTCCTGAGGCAGAAAGTGGGATCCATTAGCAAACAGCTACTGAAGAAACTCCTTTGCTGGCCATGGCAACCTTGGGCGTTGCTCTTTATGCCACAGGCCATGGTGTGAGCACGCTGCTGGCTGCTCTTGTTTGCTGTGCTCCTGGCATCCCTTGGGCTGCAGCACACCCACGGCCTGTGTCTCGGAGAAGGTGGGCTTGCTCAGGAGGAGTTTGGCGAGCTCTGCTTGGAGGAAGGGGCTGGGGAGCCCCTGGGCTGGGCTGAATTGCACCCAGCAGAGGGCAATGCTGCTTGCACAGTGGCCACCGCCTCTGCTTGCGGCTCGGCCCATGTCGCGGGAGGGAAAAATGCCTGTACAGGGCTGTGCAGATTGCCCTGCCCTGCCCGCAGCTTTCCCAGCGCAGCTGTAGCAACACCCTTGCAATAGCGCTGCTGGAATACTCCATAAAACGACTCCACAGGTGCAACTTCAACCCCACAAACCCATCAACTTGCTGCTGCTGGATGGGCAGCTTCAGCCCTCACCTTCCCTCCTCCATGAGTCAGAGCACTGCGAATAGGACTGACCTCTCCACAGGCGTTTCAGTTTAGAGGCTTTATTGGCAGCTGGGTTAGACATGAAACCTCGTGTAATAACTAAACCTCTCTTAGGTTTCATTAGTCTGTGGAAAAGACTCGATTGGTATCCGAGGACCCATTAGTAACTGGGGTAAGAGGGAGCTGTGCGCCCACTGACCTGGTGGGAAGTCAAGGAGCTTGGTGCCTGGAGCAACTGGCACCTCCTCGGCTTCGTAGACTGTTTTATAACAGTCTTTTATGATTGCAGCACTTAAAGCGAGGCAGCGGCAGCCTGGCTGCAGTCACAGTGTCAGCAGAAGAAGGAGGAGTGTGTGTGTGTGTGTGTGTGTGTGTAACTTCTTGCCCCTTGAAAGGGACACCTTCTGTTCTGGTAAGCTGCAGAACTTCTGGGACATTTAAATTTTTGGCACTTTTGAGAATTCCTTTAGATCAAGCTAAGAATGGACCTCAACCTGATCTGGAAATCTGGGGTGTGTGTTGACAAGGGATGATTTTTAGGACAGCGAGTTGGAGAGCGGTGGGAGTGAAGCCGAGTCAGCACTGGCTCTGTGAGAAGCATCTCTTATGGTGGGTGAGAGGATGGCTGGTCTGTGGCGTGGTAGGAAGATGGGTGGAGGGATGGGAACCTGTCTGGACAGACATTCTGCTGGCACGGGCTGAGCTGCTACCTGTGCTTGTGGAATTTCCTGGGGATGTCAGCTAGGCAGTCACTCATTTGAGGGAGCTGAAAGAGCCCTGGGGGCTTTCGGCTGAGAGAGATGGAAACTCGGAGGCAAGGAGACAGTTGGAGCAGAAGAGATTAATGGTGGGAAGTTCCCACCCCAGTTAGGCTTTTGGCAGGATATGACACACAGACTGAGCTCTTCAGTCAAGGTGGTGCCAAGCGCCTTGCTCTCTCTGGGCCAAATTGCCCCTAACTTATGCATATTATTTCCTTGCAAGGGGACTGGAAACAGCACGTTTGCACTTGCTGGGTTTTGTCACCACCACCTCATGGAAAAAAAAAAAAGGGAGAAAAGGGGTTGGTTTTGTCGGGAAAACAACTAGATGAGCTACCACAGGCTCGGCAGGGTTCAGAGGAACCAGCCAGGCATGGAGCTCCGTGCTTTCATGTTGCTTTGGAACTGAGCTTACATGGGTTGTTCTGATTGTTGATGTCTCAAGCGTCTCCTTCCACCTTGAACCCTGCACAAAGGAGCTGAGTTAGAGATCTGTAAACAAAGGGTCCCACAAAGAGTACCTGTCCTACGTCTTGCTGCTGCAAGGAAGAAGATGGCAATTATGATGTTTGAAAAGAGCAGTGCTTTGGGCCAGATGGGCACTAGAACCACCAGGTCCTATTTCTAGGGAGGTTGTGAGACTGTTATCATAGAATCAGAGAATCTCTGAGGTTGGAAAAGACCCTTGGGATCATCGAGTCCAACCCTCAGCCCTACTCTGCAAAGTTCCCCCCTAAACCATCTCCCCCAACACCACATCTAAATGCCCTTTAAACACGGCCAGGGATGGGGGTTCAACCCCCTCCCTGGGCAGCCTGTTCCAGGAGCTGACTGCTCTGGCTGGGAAAATTTTTTTCCTAATATCCAGTCTAACCCTCCCCTGTTGTAGTTTGGACATAAACTGTTGTGACACATAAAGCTGTTGTGACTGCCTTAGGTGTTGAACCTCTTTATTTCTTGTTTGCTACTGTTTAGGTCTTTGGAAGTCATTGCTGGTCTGGAAAGTAACAGCAAGATCTTCACTATCTACGTCCACGGGCTCCTGCAGCTGCAGGTAAGCTCGTGCAGGCTGGGAGGTGCTGAACGGTGCAGTTATTTACTGGCGGGGCTGACTTCTCACTTGACTAGTCACCCAAAAAGTTGCTTGTTAAGTACTAAGCTCATCATATAGTCTCACTACAGAAAATTTCTTCCACCAAGCCAAAGCTGCAGTAAAAATATTTGGGCCGATCCTTTCCCAGGAGCCACAGAAAAGGGCATAAGGCTTCTGTGCTTGATGGTAGCGAAATGCTTTCTTTCCCTTCCTTTTACACCAGGATGAAGTGTCAGGTATTTTCCTTTCCCTCTTGCTCTCTCTGCAGGCCGGCCAGTACACCTCCATATTCGTGGACAACAGCGCTGGAGCTCCCGTCACCATTCAGAACGGCTCTGATTTCATGGGGATGTTGATGGGCGCGTAACGCCGTGGGCAGCAGGGAAGGATCCGAGTTTAGCGCCTTGCAGTGTGTATTCGACTGAAGAAACCTTCACTTGGACTCTCGAAGACTGCTTCGTGTAACCGTCGGCGTCTCTTTCAAACGAGCAAAGAGCCTTTCCCTTCACAGATACTTCAGCTTGCTTTCAGAGGCTGCTGCTTTTCAAGGTCCACACCAGTTCATCATCCGTCGTAAACAAAAAATAGATACTTTTAGAATTCGGAAACAAACTCTGTAACATTTAACTTGCGCTTCACCAGATGCTCACTGAACAATACACTGAGAGTTGGAATCTGTTACGGTAGAACTTTTTGTATTTCACAATAGCACTTGTAACCAGCGTGTTTTTCAGGGTTGATTGTGGGGTGCTTGAGTTTGTAAATGAAGGATTGGGAGGGGAAATAAAATAGTGACTGTATTCTATGTGTTGTGGAGGAAGGAGACAAGGATTTGCCAGCAAAACTGCTTTCTCCAGACAGTTGTAAATAGCACGGGCCCTCTCTGCGTTCAGAATTGGACGTATTTGACAAGGAGTACGTTGCGCTCTCAGACAATGGCTGCTTCACAGGTGGGAATCCAAGGTCTGAACACTTTAATCGTTCTTCTTTATATCTAAGTATTTCCTGATGAAGCCGAATTTCTCGCTGGCTGCGCAGTCTGGCTTTTCTGAAAAGGTAAAGCCAATGGCACCAGTTCTAGCACATCCTCCCCTTACTCGTGTTCTTATGTTTTAGTAAGATACACACGTGGGTTTGGGCAGCATCTCGTAGGCAGCCTTCTCTCGGGTGCTGCATGATCATTTGTGAATGTCTCAAATACATCACGCTGGTTGTCAAAAGCCTGGCAAAGCCAGTCAGGGCAGCAGCCTTGGCTCAGACGTGTCACCTATTTGATGCTTGTTGAGCTGCAGTGAAATAATGAGAGAAAAGACGGGGCAAGGCTCGCTTCCAGCAGTTGGCCGGAATCACAGGGACTCTACCTGGGCTCTGCCTGGAGGTTGAAAGTGCTCTCAAAGACCATCCAGTGAATTTCTGGATTTCTACAAATCTATTTGCACATGGAAGCACCTGCTATGGAGCCCCCAAAGCGACTTTTTGTTCAGCTCCGGGCTATAAACTCATTTTAACAAAGGCAACGGGTGTTGATGTTTCACGGGGTTAAGGCGTTACCCACCGTGTAGCAACATCCCTGTGATTAACAAAACCCACGCTCATTTAATGTGCCTCTGTAGCTTTCCCTTCCAGCAGACACCCGGCCCTTGTGCTGGTTCAGCTTAGCTAAGGAAATGTTGTGTAACAGTGTCATAAATAGATGGTAGCAAGGCCCCCAAACCGAGTCCAGCTACTTGGGCTCGAAGGTTTGCAGGGAATGGAAGATACCCCTTGAATAGAGTTGCAGGTTTTGACCAGCTACAGTATCTTCGTGCAATGAAAACAAAGGCTGCTGGGGACAGGAGGAGGCATGAAAAAGATGTCTGCTGGTGCTGGGTCTGTTGTTCAGCTTGATCAGTGTACGATGCTTCTCCGAGCTCCAGTGACACCGCTGGTGAGATTGGTGCCATGCAAAGATGTCTCATTCCGAGAGCTGTGGCAAAATCTGCTGTAAAACAGACACGGCTGAAACCATTTGTTGTTTTTGGTTTTTTTCATCTGCATTATAAATAACTTGAGACAGATATTTAAGGGTACTAAAAAGTATGTTTTGCTTTGTGAAGGAGATATTAGAGTGGTACCTTTGGGAGAAGGAAAGGGAGGGTTCAGGGAATAACCAAGTAGAATCATAGAAAGCTTTGGGTTGGAAGGGACCTCTAAAGGTCACCCAGTCCAACCCCCCTGCAGGGATCAGGGACATCCTCAACTAGAGCAGGTTGCTCAGAGCCTTGTCAAACCTGACCTTGAAAGTCTCCAGGGATGGAACCTCCAGCACCTCCCTGGATGACCTGTTCCAGTAGACACAGGTTAAATTCCACTTTCTAGTCAGGGGCATGTGTTTGTGACTGTCTAAAATCCAGCAGCTACCAAGGTTTCTCTATCCACTCTTGCTCCACAACACGTGCCAGAATTCCTATGGATTTTTTTCATCGTATGCTTTGGGGAGAATCTACTGTTAAGCATAAACTGGGTGCTCCGCTGGCAGAGGGGAGCCCACAGCTCTCGCAAGGCATAACGAGTAGCACCGGTAGTCATCTCTGGAGCTTCAGAAAGCAGATAACAGACGTGATTATCACTAAACCCTGTCACCAAAGAGCGGCTGTTTACGCTGGGGTTTGATGGAGTACGTGTAGCCGGGGCAAGCGGCCGATATCCCAGCGTGTTTTACTGTCCTGTGCTTTGTACTGTGTGAATATTTGTAATAAATTGGGCTGTTTCGTGCACGACTTCCAGCAACGCAATCAAAGTGGGGTGACGTTCAGCATCTGTTGTTCTAACTAGAGGGTTTGTGAAGCAAGTCGTGGTAAATCGGAGTTAAAGTATTTATTTTGTTGTAGAACTAAAGATGTTTGTTGGACTCTGTTTTGGGATTTGGGATTTACCCCCACCCCCCATCCCCAACCCCTTCCTCCTTCTTTGCTGTGTTTCTCTCTCGTGATCTTAGTAGGGGAGATGAGTTATTCTGCCTTTATATGTGTTCAAATGTATTTATCTAAGCAGCGCTGTCCTGGCAGGTGTTTCCCCAGGGTGCGGGAAGCTCGCTAGATGTGTGGTCAGACAGTCCTGAGGAACACGCAGCCTAAACAGCGAAGGCTTAAGCCTCCCTTGGCGAAAGGACTGATTTGCCCCTGGACAGTGTCAGAGAGAGACGTAACCCTCTGTCTCTGGTGTCTGTCTGGAAGCCACGGCGCCTTTCTGCTCCAGCCAGCAGAGAAAGCTTGTGCTGGGCTCGGCGCTGGGGAAAGACGCCAAATGAGCTGAGAAAATGGACATCGTGTCTCTTGGTGTGTCCCGAGTTCGCTGGCACCGCTGGAAAGCTTGTGGGGTTTTGATCGTCTTTTATCCTCAGGGTTGTTCCTTAAGGAGCTTTCTTCTGCATCGCCGAGGTCTTGGAGCCAAAAGATGGGGTTTGTTTCTGATTATTTTCAATTTTTTTTTTCAGAATTTCTTTTTCAACTCTGAAGGCTACCAGGCTGCAGTTCCCTCACACGCTGGGGCTGCAGCCAGCAGCCAGCGCTCGCGCTGCTTGTCCGGCCAGCAGAAAGATGGGGCAGAAGGGCTTGAAGCAGCCAAGAAGCGAGCTGAGCCTGGGCCTCCAGGCTTGAGGTGCAAGCGTACGAATCTCATGACTAATATGGACACAAGCCTCCTGGCTGGGCTGGGGCTGAGACAAATGCTCCGCGAGGCTTCCGTGTTGTTTGGAGAGAGAGCGAGGAGATTAATGGTGTGCGAAGCGAACTCGCGATGTTCCTCTGCAGCCACAAAATTTATTGTGCAAGAAAATTTAAGAACCGAGTTCAGCGCGAAGAAGTTGTTTATAACAAAATAAACCCCCTGAGCTCCAGCCTACGGTTTAATTGCCAAGTGTGTTAATCCCACGCAGTGGCCATGGCTATTTGTGGCGTGAGAGGGGAGAAATCTAAAAGCAGCACGAATTAAATGGCTGGTTTTGGTTTGGTTTTTTTCTGGGTCCTTCCAGCATGTTTGGTACACGACCTGTAGGAGCTGAGGCAGGACGATATGATGGGGGCACCTGACTCTTGAGCTCCTGGCAGGATTGGAAACACAAACAGTTGCTGTGTTATTTTTAAGATTTAGAGTTCTGAAGGCATTTTGGGGTTGGGGGAAACTGGAGGTGAGGAGAAGTACAGCTCTGGACATCTCTTCTTACTGGAACGTGTTTCTTTCTTCCTGTTGGCTCTGAGATCTTCACAGAAACCTTTGCCACAGAGCGACCTTCAAAGAGTTTTCAACGTTAGCAAATTGTACTGGCAGCCGTAGCTTTGTCCCTCTCCTACATGGCAGTTCAAGGACACTTACAAAAAGTCACTGTGTCACCCCACACTGACCAGTTAGTGTTCACTAAAACTCTGCTCTCTTGTCCATGCCTTTGGTCCCTCATCTTCCTCCCAATATTCGATCTAGTTCAGGGCGTAACTTTCTGCTGCCGTGGCCACTGTAGATCCTGTCCCATGAGCTCTATTGACAAAACATTGCTGCGTTCTCCTCACCCAGCTAATTCTCACTACTCACCATGTTTGCAGGCTCAGAAGGGCCCAGCATTGTGCTGGACCAGCCCTTTGCACGGGGAATCTGCAGTGAATTCTTCCTATTTAATTCGCGTAGGGCCTTGAAGTAGCTTTTGGCCGGGCTGCGTTAGTTAGGAGCTGAGCAAAGCTGCCTCCATAATGCCAGGGCTGTCCAGTTTGCACCCTCGCTCTCTCCGCTAACTGCTCCAGCCAAATAAAAGCAATCTTCCAGGCACTGCGATTCCAGTTGCAGGCACTCTGTGAATATTTTCCCTGGCTGGGAGCTGACAGGTTATGAGGTTTTAAGTTCTATTCGAATTTCACGTTTTTGTAAATGATTTCAATGCCACACTCCAGACTGACTCCAGGGGTATTTATGTTGGATTAGCAGGGGATCGCCTGCCTTTCCTCACTCGATAGGAGCGAGCCCCGCACTTGTAAACTCCCTTTGAATGGCGGGCTATTAACCGTCAGGCAAAATGACTAGTTTGTCATATAAAACTCTCGTTATAAATAGGCGCAGGTTATAAATCAGTCCCGAGGACAATGACGAAATCAAACCGAGAAAGACCCTTTCCAAGCCTCCTCACTGAGAGAAGCCTGCGAGCAGAAGCGAGCAGCAGAGCGTTAGCGAAGTGCTCAGTCTTCAAGGAAAACTCGAGGGTCATTTGCAAGCCGTTCTGAATCAGCGACTGTAGCAAAAAGGGCAGAGAAATCTTAGCCCTATATAGGCATTAATCCCACATTCTTTGGCTCTCTAACTGCTGTGATGGAGAGAACCTCCCAACAGCAGACTCGAAAGAGCTGAATCTGTTCAGGTTCCAGGGCAAGTTAGGGAGCTGGTGACCCTGTAACAAGAGGACTAACCCCCAAGAAGACTTTGACTCTTGTTACTTTGAGTCCTGGCTCGTATCTGTGGGAAGAAAGCATCAGACTCTCATTGATGGCAGAGCTTATCCTCAATCAGCAACTTCATTTAGTGCTCAGGTTGGGGTGGTACCAAATGAAGCCTAAAAAGTCATGCCAGTAGGGCTTCAGGTGTCCTGAATTTCCTGCAGGATGGCTCATTTCCTGCACAGCTGCCAGGAATCAGCGTTCCCCTGATAAATAACCAGTGGTGAAGGTGCTTCTAATGATTCCTGATGAGCAGGTAGTGGCTCCGTGGACAGGAGAGGAGTTGCATTTGCCGGTGGGTCATGTCATTCTACTGGGGGTTTTTTGATGTTTGGGTGGAAAATGTGTTTGGTTGTCTGGGTTTTTTTGTTATTACTTAGATGACCTTTATCTCCAGGCTTAGAAAGTGGTTCTGTTTCCTCTGTGGTGAGCAAAGGTGACAAGTTTTTCTTCGAAGTGAGGTTGCGTGTCTAGAACCTTGCTGCCGCTGGTGGGAGGCAGGTTGTGTGCTGGATCGCTGGCTGAGGATGGGCTTTGCACGCCTGGATGAGAAGAGGGAAGGCAGCTGGGAGCACAGGGCTGGGGGATATGATGGGGGCTTGGATTTGATGATCTCCTGAGGTCCTTTCCAAGTTCTCAGCAGTACCAGCTGCTGTACAAATCACCTGGGATTCTTGCATGGCCAGGAAACCAAGCTGCAGTAGATGGGAGAATGTTCTTTGGCGTAACTCTGGTTTCGAGAAAGAAATGAAAATAAAATTGAGTGAATTTAAAGCGGCTGAAAAATGTCCTTAAAGGTATCTCAGGTGTCTCCGTGGACAGGGTACTGAATGTTTGCTCTGCGTCTGAGTTACCCGTGGAATCTAATAAAACTTTACAGGGCGATAAAGTTTGGGGGCGGTTTGTTTTTGTTTTGTTCTCGTTTCAAGCGAAGTTCTCGAGGGCTGTTGTAATTATCAACCCCTCTCCTTCCCAGCAAAGGGTGCTGGGAGTTGCCAGTAATCTATAAACCAGGAGTGACAGGCAGCCTAGGGGAAATGATCTCAAACAGTATAAATATCTCCAACCAGGTTTCGCTCTGGAGGTTTTATGAAGTGATCGAGATTCTGGGGATGTTTTTACGAGAGGCTGGACAGTGAGGACCAGGGCAGAGCACATGAGCAGCTCTGTTGTTGCCCTCACGGTTGAAGCCTGGATGCCAATTAGAGCTGTTTGAGACTGTGGCTGTTGTATCCAGAGGGGATACGTTCCTCCCTGTGGGAGCAAACATATCTCGGAGCAAGAGAATGGAGAACCTGGGCTCTGGATTTGATGCTCCCAATGATCTGCTTGTTGACCTTGGGCAAGTTCCCTTGTTCTTTCAGCGTCTTGCCCAGTTCAGCCACTAGCTCTTGAGGAAAGAGTCTTTGGTGGGTTACAGCAGCTCACGCAAGGTTTGGGTTCCAAAGCTCTCTTAAGGTGACCTCAGGTATCACTTGGTATCCCTGCTGACCAGTGAGAACGTTGCCTTTAGTGCTTCAGAGGTGTGAATGACTCCTTTAACACTGCCCCACGGTGAGAGCCTTCATTTCCTCCTCCTGCTGAGAAAGGGATGGGGGTATTATATTATTTCAGGGCTGCTGCACTAAGGGTACTACCACTGAAGGGTCATATCTCTGTTCCACTCAGGGCAAGAGTCATCAGCCTTCCTGAAACCTCCTGATGAAAATTAAATGGAAATTTGTCTGGGAGTGAGAAGAGGATCTTCTCTAAAACCTTTCTGGGTATCTCCCCACCCCAACCCCAAGTCATGCTGCTGCTTTTGCTTTGCCAGAGGTGCTCTGGAGGAGGTGAGGAAATACCGACCTCCAGAGATGACATTTCCAGTTACTACCACAGGCAGGAGCTGCTGGAAATCTCATCCCTTTGAAGGTTCCAGTCTTGTCTTGCTATTTTCTGTGGTTTGAATAAATCCATGCAACTAGATCTTCACCTGGGCTAAACCAGTGAAAGTCAGGGGCCATACGGAAGCTCCGGTTCCTCCAGCGGTGGATGCCCAGCTACAACAAAACACTTAGCGATCACTTGTTGCCAGTTCCTAACCTTGTCATTACCTTTAACTGCAGGGAATCCGAAACTGGAGTTTCAGACTGCTGCCTCTTTGATCTCGTTCTCACTCTCTCGTGTTGTCGTGATTAATGACAGGTTATTTAAAAAAATGCTGCGGTGTCTGACTAACGCGATCTGAGGGGTGTGCAGAGCTCCTTATTTCCTCCCATGGCAGACTTACTAAGTGATGGGAGAAGCGTTGATTTTCCACTTCAGTTTGTCAGAGCTTTTGAGTGCCTGGGGCAAGGAGGGGGTTAATATTCTCTGCTGTGTTCAAAGAAACTTTTTTTTTTTAATCAATTAACTTCCATGGTCAGGAAAAGAAATGTAAGTATGCGTGACATCCAAATTCTGCAGCTAAAAATCTTGTTTTGTAATAATCAATATATCAGGTTGCTTATCTGGGGGCTCCTCAGCTTGCAATGACATCCAGGGATCGGTTGGTGAGCGCCTCCGTGTCCCTGCACATCTTGGCATCGCGGTGATGTTCTCACAAAGCCGTACCCCTGCCACGTGGGTTCTAACAGGGCTTCTCCAGCCAGGGGCTGTAGAGAGAGCTCATTTGTGTCCCCCTGGATCTCTGTACCGGGACCAATGTCCCCTTTCCAAAAAAACCTGCCATGAAGCCCTTGGCAGCAGCTGGAGTGTGTTGGGAAGCCAGGAGGGAGCAAAGGACCGTCAGCCTGGCTCCTGCAGAGCTGGTATTTGTGGAATTGGTCTGTACTTACATATTTACTCTTTCCTTTAAATACCGAGGAGAGAGGGAGAGAATGTCAGACAGCGGTGCTAGACATCTCAGCGCTGGATCTCCAGCCCTTCGAGGGCTCAATGGGTCACATTCTTCTCGCTTTCCCCCCTGTTTTAAACAAATAGGAGCTGGAGCCTTAGGGTATATTAGAGGGCGATAGGGATCTTCACCACTAATGCCGTTCTGGGCCATATCTGAGGAAACCATTAGCTTCAAACTCACCTCAGGAGGAACAGCATCTGATAACAGGGGAGGCAGAAGGTGGATGGTGGGGGGAGAGGAAGAGAGTTTGCAACTGTGCCAGGTAACATTTCCCTTCGCCAGCCACGGCGACTGAGGACTGAGCAAGAAGGGAAGGAAACGGGAAGGTTTCCACAGGGAAATGGGAAGATTTCCGCAGGTACGTGGGACCTGCCAGCTCTGTCGGATCTGCCGCCTTTCCTCGCCAGGCTCTGCTGCTGAAGGATGAGCCTCAGCCTCCACCCGCTGTGTGCAGCAGGAGCTGGGCTGAGGATTGTGTTTCCAGCCTTGAGGGCTTGGAACCTCTGTTGTGCTCATCTCCAGAAGGGGCAGTTCCAAACTAGCTCTGTCTCCTCTGGACCACTGAGACCACCTTCCTCCTTCCAGCTGGCCTAGCTACCCTCAAGGATTGCTCTCGTTTCCCCCCTCTCCTGCTCCTTTCATGCCCAGTGGAATCACGCCGGCATTTGGGGTCATGAGGAATGTGCTGTTTTGACTCTGAAAACTCAGCGGGAGCGTTTGCTAAAGACACAGCGGAGTTGTATCGGAACCAAAAAAAAAAGAAAAAAAAGAAGAGGTGTGGGGGAGTGGAAAAAATGACTGTTTCCAACTGCAGCCAGGTTCCTGATCCCGCGTCCTCGTCCTGCTGCAGCCGCCGTGCCCAGGGACCGCTGCTGGTTTAATGACCCTCGTGAAATAGGGGAGTGTGGCACGGAGCCTGTGCTGCTTCCATCGAGTGCCCCTTGGTTTGTGCCCCAGGATCTGCACTGCTGATGGGTCGCTGGGTCTCCTTTTGCAGTTCTTGCCTCATTTCTGGGGGCAGTTTAAGATGTGCTGGAATTCTAGCCCTCACCAGTAGAGGAAAAAAGCCCCCAACAACCTGCCCATATGGTCTGGGTGTACCCCTTATCTCCTCCTCTTCCTTCTGTGGTGTCTTCTGGAGACTCTTAGTAGTAGGACTCTCCAAAACTTGTTTTTTCCCAGTGGGAATCTGGATGGCGGGTGACACGATGCACCAGAGATACTGGCCAAGTGCCAGCCAGGGAAGTGGCAAGAGAATTGAGTGTGGAAATGAAACCCCGTTACTCAACCAACTCTCAGCCTGAGGGAATTATTGCACCTTCCTTGATCTTTGAACTTGCTAGCGTGAATTTTAGTGAAGCTGGAGCCGATTGACAGTTCTTCTCCCACATTGATAAAGACAAAAAGGCTTGAAACGAGATATGGTACCTCCCCTGAAAGGTCGTGCCATGGACACTGATGTCTGGGGGCTGCAAGAAAGGGTCAGGGAGTTTGGGAGCAACTTATTTTACTGAAGCAAGACACTCCCTGGTTAGAAGGGAATCCTTTTGGCCAAATAGCCTCTGTAAATCTCCCTCTGAAAGGTGCTAGCTCTGGTAGCCTGGGAGGGGGCTGGAGGAGGCTGCTGGGATCACGGAGTTGAGGATAAGGATGTATCAGTGAGACTGGCTGGAGACACGGCTGGAGGCAGCAGGGACCTTACCCCTCATTGCTAGTATCTCAATTATTGGTGAGGAAGGTTTGGGATTGCTCAGAGTAAACAATGTTAAGTGACCCCTCCTGCCAGATCTGTTTTGACGAGGTTTTGCCAGAGGAGGCTGAGGGTAGAGAGACAAAGCAAAGATCCAGATACGATCTTCTACTTCCGAGTCTGATTTTACTCTCAGCTGTACTTTCTTTTTATTTCTGGGGGATGTCTGCTGCTTTCCTGCAAACACATCCCTCCTAGAAAGAGACAGGCTAAATCTCTCCCATCGGCTGTTTGCCTTGGATTGTGTCATATGGCAAAGAAGCCTGTTATGATTAGATAGGGAACATCAAGAAATCTGTGGAGGGAGGAGTATAGGGAAGGACGGTAATGAAATGCAGGGAAAGCTTATCTTGGACGAATAACCCCAGAGGAGGCTGTTCCCACCTGTGTGTTTATGAATAACATGCGAAAAGAGAGCACCAGGTCACAATGGCCATAGTATGGGCATGTATCTAGAAGGGCCTCTCGTGAGTGGAGAGGAGCTGCCTTGAGAAAAGCAATCCATGCATAGGTAAGCCGAGTTCTTTTTATAGCGAGAATTAACAAGATGAGTTTTAATCATAAACCCTCGTTAAAAAACAAGGTTTGAAACATTCTTGCCCAGAAAAAGAAAATTTCAAGAGAAACAGTGAAAATTAAGCTCAACCCCAAGTGACTTTTAGACCCAATCGGAACAAGACTAGAAAATCTTCTGAATCTCCCATTTTTTTGTTGTTGGTGGAATCTGCCTGACACAAACCCAGAACAAATAACGGTCAATGAAAGGAGAACTGCTTACTCATCCAACAGGTCTGCAACTGTCTATTTCATTATTTAGCTGGCACATAAACCCCTCCATTCCTGCCCGTAAGGAGCTGCCTGGTGCTCCTCGGGGACTTCAGATATGTACTTGCCAAATCAGCACCTCTGAGAAGAGAACCGATAAAGGCTACAGCAAAAATGTTTCTTTAAACAATCAGTTCGGTGATATTTTTCTGTTGCCTCGCTCATAAAGGCGAAACCTTTCTACTCTGAGTGTTCCCTTCGTTTCAGCCAAGCCTTAGTGCCTGAGTGCGTTTGCTTTGGGTAGAAACTGCTGAGGCCAAGGGGGACTTTATGAAAAACTTCAGTTCCTATAATTCTGGCTGCTTTGGGCTTTCGTGGACTCCAATAGAAGCAGAAGTCTGATTTCTTAAGCACCTTTTACAAAGCTTGTACTGCTTGCAAAGAGCATAACAAGATAATGTTATGGTGCTGCGGGCTGTCTGAAAGCTCTCTGAAGCTGCAAGAGTAAGACCTGCTGCTCTTTCAGGAGCTGTGCAAGAAGCTACAAAGCTCCTGTAGAAAATCAGGTTGTGGAAACTACAGGAGCCATCAAGTCATGGGGCCAGTGCTGAGCTGCGTCCACCCAGTTCAGGTGCAGAAGGGTGGAGCTGTGGAGTGGCAGGAGAGCAATAACTCCTAGTGTGATGTGAGGGATATTCAAGATGAGAAAAAGCAGATTACCCAACTCTGTATTTGCTACGAGCAACCGACAGAGTTGGTTTGGTAATAAGAAACCTGCAAGTGTTGTTCGATGCTGCTTCGTCTCTGGATGAAGGATCTCCAGGGCTGTGAATCTGCTGATCTCCCTTGCTGCGAATCCCGGCTGCTGGAGGGAAGAGCCTGCAACGCCGGAGGGAGCGAAGCAGGGATCACATGGACTCTGTGTTGGGAGGGTGGAAAAAGAGAAGCCTCTTTTCCAAACCAACGTCGTTAAGAATAAAAGCAAATCACAGTGTCTGCAAAGAAGCCCTTGAGGACAAAGATGGGAACAGGGTTGGGCAATGCAACAAATAGACCGTTTTTCATCACAATCTCATAATTGCCGTCTTGCTCCTGCGCTGCTCTTATGATAGACTTTGCAATACCCACTGGGGACTCTTCTAGGACACAGCACCGTGAGCCAGAACCTCATTTTAGCATTATACCAGGGAAACTATGCTCGGCAAACTGGAGCCACTGAGTCAAGTTTGCCTTAGTAGCACTCTTTTTTTTTCTTTTTTTCTTTTCTTTTCTTTTCTTTCTTTTTTTTTTTTTTGGCTCCTGAAGCTCAGAGCAAGGAATGTAAATTGGCTTTGCAGAAGTATGTCAATTTTGGTGCCAAAGTTTCATTTGATACCATCTCTGTCTGGCACCTCCACAGCAGGTGCTTCCCGAGATGACCTGAGGCACATGGGCACAACGCAAACCCTGGGCTGAGCTCCACCAACTAACTACACAGCGCGTGGGTCTTGCACAACGTTCCACGCCGTTGCCTCGCTGCCGTCCTGGAGATCGTCTCCTGACACTCTACAAATGAGTTTTGCAGGCAGGTTGGCTGCTCCTGCCTCCTCTACCCCTACCCAAACCAACGCGCTGTCTCAGTCGGTTCACTCGGGTGATAAACCTTCATTGCTCGTTAGGAGCTGCTTCTGCAAACTCTGTTGCGAGTCCTGCTGAAGCTGATCAAGCGACTTGCATGAATAAAGAGTTCTCGGAGGAGGCCAGGATGAAGGTCTACTCCTCTTGGGAGAAACCTGCACCTCGCTTTGGGGTACCTCACTGAAATCCCTGGGGATGTACCGTGGTGGTGTGAAGCAGAGCTTGGCAGGGGATTAAATGAGGCAATCGTGTCCCAGTGTACGTGATCGAGGTCTCCTGTAGTTGCGAGATCAGCAATATCGTTGCCTGGTCGTTTGGAGAGGAGGGGAAAGCTCCTGCCTGAGCTTCACTTGTTGTGTTGGGTTTGTAGCAAGACAAGACTCCAAATCTTTCCATTTGTTCACCTGTGATGTCAGATTTGTCACACTGCGTTGGGAAGGCATGGAAGGGACTCTGTTCAGCTAAAGCCAGCCTGCTTTTGTGGATGTTTTTCTGAGCTGGAAGTGTTTGGAATCACAAGGATTTAAAATCATCTAGGAGCAAATCACTGAGTGTCCCGAGACTCCCCAGAATTTTCCAGGTCAGGAAGGGATTTCAGGTTCCCAACCCATGGAACATGTTCCTCCCCTGCCTTTAATTGTTAATGTTTGAGAGAGTAGATTCAATAGTTTCTGTGATGCGACAAGGATCCTCCATTTCTCTTGTGCTTCCAGACTCACGTTCAATAGCAAACTCCCATGGAAAGCTTGCAAAAAAAGATCCTTCCTGGAAGATACGATTAAGCAAGAGCCTTGTGGTGACTTAGCAGGCAGATCCCCAACCTGATTCCAGCCTCTCTGAGCTGATCTGTGCTGACAGGTGATTGTTTCAGCTAATTCAAGATGACAGTCACCAACAGCCTCTACGCGAGAGGCTGATCTGGCCATACAGGACTTGTCCTCCAGCAAAGAAAGGAGTAAGAAGGTACTCTAAAGGAGAGAGCAAAAGATATCTTGTGCGAGGCATCTTCTTCCCTCCTCAGCTCTCTGTGGAGTGGAGCTCTCTGTGCAGTTTGCTCTGCTCTTCCCAGATTATCTCACCTTTAGCTGCTCCAGCCTGTTCTTGGTGCAGGTTGGCAAATCCCAGTGAGCAACAGAGCTGACTTTTGCTTGATTTCTAGCAGAGGCAGCTCTGTTTCCTTACTGATATCCTGCACGAACAGCCTGACTACTGGCTCACCCTGGGAAATGTGGTGCTTTCCCGACTGAAGTGAGGCTGAGTGAAGCAACCCTTCTCATTTGGTGATCCGTAGCGATGGGCCAAGGGAAAGCTGCTGTGATTCCACCTGAACTCATCTTTCCCATCCTAATTCAAGTGGAAATTCCACCCCTGTTCCCTACCATGTGTATAAATCGGTGGGAAATCAGGATTACCATCACAGGTAAACCGCGCTCTCGTTCGGCGCCTCGGCATCGCGCCGCGAGAGGTGATGGAAAGGAATGGTGATATAACATCGAAAGAATGTTTCTCTTTAGCTAGGAGCAATTTCTGCTGCGCTTTGTTTTGCTTTAACCAGACGTAGCCCTGAGTGAAACCTTTGAAAGCGACGCGAAGCAGCGTGGAGAATTAGTCACTTTTATTAAAAGAAAAAAAAAAAAGCAAGCAGAATGGAGCCTGGTAGAGAGGCAGGAGGGCAGCCGGGCTAAGGCTGCAGGATTTACAAGGAGACAGGTGAATTGCGGTGCGCTGGAATAACATTTGGCTGGAGGAATTTTCGGGGAAGCAGTGTCACAGTCATCCCCAGTGTGCATGTAATGGCTACGTGGAGTTTCGTGCCGCTGGTAGGGAGCAGGAGAGAAGCGTTCCCCTCTAAATAACGTGCTAGATAAAAATGCATTTAGCCGTGCTAAGCAGAAGGCTGGTTAGTGAGAGAGTGCAAAGGCAGGAGTTGCAAAAAGAGGGGAAGGAGCTCAGAGAGAGGAGACAGAGCTGCACATGGAGACAGAGGGGCTTGTGTTTAACCCATAGAATTGCTGGAGGGACAGGGAGAGCGTAGGGAAGAAGAGGCTGTTTGTTGCTTTAGCTTCTGCATCTTTCTCCTCGGGTCCCACAGCTTTCGCCTCAAGCGTTTCGTTCTTTTCCAGGACACATCCTGCAACACGTCCCTGACTTCTCCTCCCTTACAGCCAGACAAATTGGACCTCGTTAAGCATCCTCCCCCAGTTGCCTAGGCGCCAGGGCTGACAGTGTTGTGATGGCTAAAGAGCATGCTGACAAGGAGTCTGCCTTATGCTGAGTGACAGCGTTGGCCTCCCGCCAGCGGCGTGCTGAGCTGGAGAAGGTTGCTGGGGTGGGCAGGACGGGCGGCTGCCGGAGAGACAGCCTTTAACATCTTGCAAATGATGTGCCCGGGAAATTAACAGTCGCTGCTCAGACCCCATGCCAGGAGATGTGCTGCGTTCACCGCTCAGACCCCATACCAGGAGATCTGCTCTGCTCCCGTTCTCAGTCTGGGAAAACAGAAACTCCTCTCGAGTCTGGACAGGGGAAATGGTGTGGAAGAGAGTTTGTCGTGAAGCATCTCGGGGAGGTGTTCTCGCACCGTGGCTTTGCCCTGGGTAGAGATGTCCAGGTCGCTGAGCTGGGTTATTTCCCTTTGCGTGACAGAATTACCACAGAGAAACCTCTGGGATACTGCTCCTGGCCTCTCTTTGGCATTGCGGGAGGACAATGTTTTAGCTTTGGGAGACTTCTGGGAGTTTAATAGCAGCCTGCTTTTGTCTTTTTTTTTTTTTTCCTCCAGTGAGACTGAGGATAATAATTAGCCTGTTGATTCTGTGGAGCACGCTGTGGCCTGACCATTTGCTTTCCTGTGATGAGTGACCAATCGATTGCGATCGGTGCTGACAGCCCCAGCGAGTTAACAACCCCTGGGGACGGTGGGTTTAGTCCTTGTTTTGCAGTAGGCAGCGTCCACTCCCCCTGCCATTTATTTTGCCCCTTCTTTTTTTTTTTTTTTCCTTTTGTAATTGCTGGGCAATTCTCACACACACACAAAAAAAAGTCTGGGCTATTTTCCTGGCTATTTTCCAGAGCCAAACTATCCTTTTCATCATCGAAACGGAGCCTGAGCAGCAAAGTGATGCTTTGCTCTGCGCTCGTGCTTACCGTGGAGAAGGGTCCCAGGGGCTTGGAGTGAGGGAAATGGAGAGTGGAGGAAAATGGGAGAACTGGAGCCTTGCAGCAGAAATCTCTCGAGCTAATTGTAAGAAAAACCTATGTTTTTTGGATGGTAGTCCACAACTGAGGGTTCCCAAATTACTCCCCAAACTGTGCATTGGTCAGTCTGGGACAGGTGTCAGGCTTTTATGACAAGTTCAGGGAATCAAAGAAGAGAGCTGCATGTGGGGAGCATCACAAGGGGAGGAACAGACAGGACTATTCCTCTTTCGAAGTAGGTGATTCTTCTCCATGCTTGTGTTGATTTTCTTAACTGTCACCAGCTTGTGCTCTTTTCTCACTTTGATCTCCAGATCAAAGAGCAGAAGGCGATGGGAGGTGGGGGGGACAGGCAAGGGCAGGGGGCAGTTGGTCACAGAATATTAGATTTCTCAACAAACAACCCAGGAATTAAAATAAAAGACAAAGGAAAAGTGAAAATAGAAGCAGAGGGGGACAAGTCACGATGTTCTAGGGGATGATGATGCTCGTTGTCCTGATGCGGTGTGTCTGTGCTTAGATTAAACCACGAGGGCTAACGCGGCCACTGAACTGGTGCTGGCTCCAGTCTGCTGCATGCAACCCATCCAGAGCCTCCCAGCTCTGTCTGCTCACCTCTGGAGCCACAGCAGGGTCAGGACGTGTCAAGCACTGGTGGTACTCACATGGCAGCCAGTGCCCATCCCAGCATGACACACGAGTCCCTCATGGAAACTTGAGGCAAGATCTCTACAGCTTCAGCTGGGAAGTAGTGTGGTGAACAGACTTGGTAGAAGGGTCAGCTAGTTTATAGGTGGTGATGGCACGCAGTCACTAGAAGAGACACAAAAAGCAGTGGGAAAAGCCACGTTCTGAGCCTTCAGAAGCGGACGGGTGTCCAGTTCCTTCAGCAGAAGTTAATCCCCCTTTGGTTTTCCTCCTGGATTTACCAAAGCGTCTGCACCGATCTCCTTTTGGAGGAGAGATGTGGCTGTCTCTCTGACATGGGTTCTGACCATGGTTGTCCTTTCACATCCGTCTCCTGGTACTTTCAAATGTGTCTGAGAATGTGTATATAAACACACACAGCTCTTGGGAACTTAGAGTGGATTCTTTATGCCTCCAGCCTGAAGGAGCAGCTTTCTAGCGATGGTCCATAGAACGAAAGCAAAGCATCTGAGCTGGGGAGTTGTGAAATGGAGGGGTTTTAGAAATATTGGTCATTTTTCCATTGTCTCTACTTAAGACAGCGCCTTCCCAACCCTGCCCGTGGGCTCAGAGCCAGGACATCTAATGCATTAAAATAATAAAAACAATTTTTTCGCTGGGAGAGTTGGTTCCCTTCAAGTTCTGCAAATCCCTCCCTCTCCTCTCTTGTAAATAGCTTTAATACACCGCAGGCGCCAAATCACTTGACCTAGGTTAGCCTGTGAACTGGGATGCTTTCTGCTCGGCTGAGTAGGTCGGAGCCGGGATTTTTCCTCCCATTCTCTGGCTGTCAATCCAGGTAATAGTCAAAGGCCTTATCTGAAATGCATTAGACTTTCAGCAAATTGTCTGGGCTCCGGGCCCTGGGTGCTGAAGGCACTCGTGCATGTAATGGGTAGAAGAGGCGAGACGGTAGCTTTTAACACCCCTTGCCTCATCTCTTTTCTTGGCTCAGGTTCAGCAAGTCTCCACAGCCTGCCAGCAAGAAACATATCCCTTTTGGTTCAGATACGTAGGCAGCGGTAACCGAGCGGCTGCGAGACGCTTCTTCGAGGGCACCTGGTTTTGAGGCTGTTTTACCTAATATAGGAAAGTTATTTCAGAAACATCGATGGTTTCCACAGGGGCGAGAAAAGCATCCCACCGATGTTATTCACCCGGCTGATACATCCCAAGCAGGCAAAGCAGACCGAGTGTCCTCGTTATCTGTAGATGGCACCCGGTAAACTATTAATTTAGCAATTTTCATGACATGACATGCGGTTTAGTGGTGCTCTGGCAGTGCTGGCGGAATGGATGGACTGGATGATCTCAGAGGTCTTTTCCAACCTAAACTATTCTATGGTCCTATGACTACCTGCAGGACTATATTTGTGCTTCCCAAGTGGAAGAGACGATCAAACGATCTCCTATGCTCAGCTTGATGTTGCTAAACCTTAAAGCACTTCCACGGCTATTTCAGGCAGCTCGCTTCACTGGGGTTCTTGTGGTTTACATGATCTCGGTCCTCGTAGATCCATGTACAGTTGTGGGTGAGGATGGGATGAGTGGCGAGGGAGAGAGAGAGATAGATTGATTGCTCAATTGATCATCCATAATTTAGTTATCTATGAGCATTGTAAAAGTGTTTCTCATCAGCTCTGAAAAATATCAGTCACTCTCAAACAAAGTGGCCTTCATAAAGGTTATCTGGGTAGCATGTGAACAAACAAGGAGCTCTACATGGACCGGATCCAGTTAACACAGAGCAGAAACAGCAGCAAAGCCTTATCACATTCTCTTGCAGCAAGAGGATGATTCTGATGATTAGAGGAAATCCAGTTATGAAGGGTCATCTTTTGGCATGGTGAGGAAATGAGTTAATCAAAGGGCTCCTCAGAGGACCGGGTTGAGAAAACCACTGAAAAAAGCCAGGAGTGAATTCAAGAACCTCCTGCTTCCCTGTGAAAGAAGGACCAGACGTGTCTGATCTATTGATAACTGGGAGGCGAAGTCTGGCATTTTCTAGATTTTTGCGCAATTTCTAGCAAAGCCAGGCTGACTATAATGCAAATAATGCTGTTATTAGTGGGTCAGCCTCGATGGCTAGGAAGTCATGATTCACAGATCGGCAACAATTGCAGTTGGCTAAAGGGAATGAAACGGAGGGAAAGGAAAACACATCAGAATGTCAATGCAGCAGGATCGGGGCCAGTTCAATATGTGTGGTTTGGACAGCAAATTCCTAATTTGCCGCAGCACACAGAGAAACTTTACAGGAATTTAGAGGTTTGTCACTTGAATCCCATTTCAGGCTTCTGGAAAATGCCACGAAGAAGTTGTCAAAAATTGCTAGTGCTTTGTTGTTGTTGTTGTTTGTTTCTTAGTATACGAAAAACCTCAAAGGATCAAGAGGAGTGAATTTCTTGCCTGCACCATCACATTTGTGCATCACATGCACTTTTTCAGAGCTTGGCCATGGCGAGGTGATCTGAGTCAAGTATGGGGAGAATAATGCCTTAGCATGAAGTGAGCATGGTTTCCTCCAGTTTTAACCCTTGCTCCCTACATCAAATACTCTCTCATCCTCATGAAAAGATTAGATGAACTGTCTGCAGGACTGTTTGGGTCTGATTTGAAATGAGAAAGCATTGTGGTAATGCCGCTTGGGTAGTTGATATGTAAGGATAGCCAGCAAAAGAACCTTTAAGGTTCATTTAAGATATATTTATTTTATTTTACTTTATGTTTTTTTTAAGGAGAGAGGAACCAGGCAAGTCAGAGTTTCACAATGTCTGTGCTGAAAGAAGCAAGAGACTGGGTCAGTAAGTCCAAGCCCTTGACTGGAAATCCAACCTTTCTGGTTTGCTAGGTCATCTGTGCGGAATTCCAGAAGCGAAAAGGCATTCGCTGTTCCATCCTGAGACTGCTTCTCATCCCTGGGCTTGATCAGGAAGGAAGTGAGAGCCCCTTATGCTTACAGTGATCTTGCCTGGGGGCCAAGGCTGAGGTCCAGGCCACAACCACATCCTGAAGCCCCAGCCTGGGCAATAACCATCATGTGCTCACCCCAAAGTTCCCAGCAGTGAAACAGGAGAGGGTGCTGGGTGTCACAGGGAAGGTGTAGGCTTGGATGTGCTGACACACCTCGTGTGCTGGCAGAGATGCCCCCAGGAAGCTTGCCAAAGCCCTGCCAGCACGAGGCCCGGCTAGATCCAACGCTCTGGGTCTCAGAAAGAGCCATTCTACATTTTTTCACTCATAGCGATGTGGAAATTTGCTCTCTAACCAGAGCTCACATTCTGTGCTTTAGACAGTTGGCTTAGCTTGGCACTTAGGATTCGTGAAGGGTGCTGGTCCTGGTAGGCTCTGCTGCTCCTCTTGTCTGAGGTGTTTGAACTCAACATGTTTTAGTCTGGAATGTCAGAGGTTTTTGACCTGTTGTTTGAGTGGGCAGGACAATGTCAAGCATGGAGTTATGTCCTCTGGATGTCTTTGTCCTCTGGATGTCATGGTTCCCACAAAGCGCTGAGAAAGTGCTGAAATATGGTTGTCAGTCTGTGAGAGAAGGGAATGGGATTGAGTATTTTCAGTAGTCCCAGAAGGAATTCTCTGCATGCTCATCTGCATTAGCACTTCTTCCTTCCCTGTGAAAGACAATCACTAGATGATTGCCCAGGGAAGCGGTGGAGTCACCATCCCTGGAGGTATTTAAAAGGCGTGTAGATGTGGTGCTTAGGGACATCGCTCAGTGGTGACCTGGAATTGCTGAGATAATGGTTGGACTTGACGATCTTAAAGGTCTTTTCCAACCAAAATGATTCTATGATTCTGTATCTTAGGAGAAGCTCATGAACTGGTGTGTTGCCTGGTACAACAAGACCAGCTTTCTGTTTGCTTCTTTCTCCCGTAGTTTTATTCTTCGCAAGGAAGGTCATTTTGGAAAATTTAATACTCTGCTATTTGAGTAGGCATAAAACTGGAGGCTGGATGTCGCATGCATGAGCTGATCTGCCAGAGAAGCGCAGGTACATGAGGTATATCACTTCTAAAGGCTGGAAGAGTTATGCTATCAAGGCACACGCTTACTAAGCTGGAACTCTTTTCCTTCTGACTCCCAAGCATATCCCAGATTTCAGAAGAATCCCACCCATTGCCAAGAGATGGAAGGTGAGGCGCAAACCGCAACGCATACAGTAAAAATTGATGCAATCCTCTAGTGGGAAAGAGAGTGACAATTCTGGGTAACACCCAGCAGGGAAAGCCAAAGCTGCTGGTGACCTTTCTGAGTGATCAGAATTGTGACAAACCTGTCTGTTAAGTCAATGTTTATTAATGGGCTTACTGGAGCCAAGTCTCTTGAGTTTCCACTCTGGCTCTGCTGTGGAATCTTTAATTTTTGGATGGCATCAGACAAGACACTTTCCTTTTACACACTTTTGTTTACTTGCCGGTAAAGTAAGGGAGGGGGGGGAAAGCTTAATTCATTTCCTAGAGGTGAGATCCTGAAGAGAAATTGGTGAAAATCTTCCCAGCCCACAAAGAACTGAAACAAAAGAAAAGCCTCCTTCCTTAACTCCCAGTCCATTTTCTTTAACAACCCCTTCTTTCTTTGGAAGTCTGCTGCTGCCCCTTGCTGCAAGAGAGAAAGAAACCTTAAAGGCATGGGTGAGAGCACAGCTCTCGCTCAGACTGCAAATCTTCCAAAGGATTAGGGTTTTACTTCAAATAGAGGAATGTAAATGTGTCTGGCTCCATAGTGGCTGGAAATTTCTTGCTGGAGCCAATGTTGGGCCATACTTGGCGGTGCCGAGACGTTTGTTTGCCCACCCTGGTTGGACTACAGCTCTCGGGCTGGAAAATGTTAAAATGGGCTGTGCGTGCTTTCAGTGTCATAAAGCAGAGTTGGGAGGGGGGGAGGGCTCAGGAGGAGCAACTGGATATAGGTGATTATTCTCCGGCGCTCACAGTTGTATGTACTAGGGATGGAAAGCAGAGGGAAGAAGCTGGGTTCGTTTAGTCTGACTGCAAGGACAGGAGTTTGAGCTCATCTATTTTCCCCCCTCTCTGCCTTTTAGATATCGCTGGTTCCTGGCATTTTGTCCACTTGTAGATTCACAAAGGTATTTGGGGCTCCGAATCCCACTGAGGCCAGTGGAGATCTGGCATTTAAATGCCTCTGTGGTTTCAGGTTCTCTTGATAAACGCAGAGAGTTGTCAAGCAGGCAAAAGGATTAAAAATAGCAAGTTGTCATAGAGGTGAGCAGCACCACAGCTCACAGATCCAGGCAACCTGCGCATGATGCTGGCAGACCCTTGGGAAAGATTGGAGCACACAAAGTGTATGCACAAGGAATCCAACAAACCTGGATTCCTGCTCCTACAGGCTGACCAGCTGCCCCATCACCTCAGCACATTAGTTTTGTGAAAGGCAGCTGTGGAAAGGCCTTGAAAGTCTCCTAGGTCAGAGAACTACAGAAACAGCACTGCAAAAACACCCCCTGATTTCAAGCAGTGTCTCCTTTCCCTCTTTTCCAAGAGCTCAAGGCAGAAGCTCTTCTTTGGCCCATTCTCTTCCCAGCAAAGCTCTTCCCCTGACTTGCAAGGAATACCAAAGCATCTTTCACTCCTGACCCTTACTGTCCTTTCCAGAGAAATATGTTCAGTCTGGGGTTTTGACAGGCTCAGTGCTTTAGCCCTCAGTGGCAGTTTGTATTTACGTAAGTGGAACACTAATATTTACTTAAGATTATACTGTATTTTTCATGACTGAAGGGAAGATTATGCTGCATGCTTTTTATATTTCAGAGGTGGAGAAGAGAGATTGGTCCCGTGGCTTGCCTAAAGGACTAGAGACTGTTCTGCTTTGCATTAAGTATGAAAATTAGAGCAGAAAGGGGATTGGGACTCGAAACAAAGGGTGGCCAAGAGCGGTGGAATTGGATGGTATTTGATTTCTCAGGAAAATCAACATGAATGGGGGAAGAGAGGAAACCCTCTGGTTAGCTTCGATGTGGTGATTTGGTAGAGGGACCTAGGTTAGTTTAGCATCAATAGATACTTCTACCTAAATCAGGTTCTTCTTGGTCTTACCTGTGTCCTAGCTGGGTGAGGACTGAGACAAGGGATTGAGCTATCATCTGTCTACCCTTGTAGCTCCCAGTACTTTATTTGTATGGTTTTAAGCAACCGTCATAGATTTATCTTTCCTTCACAGAGGCAGGAGGATTGAGCCATATCCCACTGGTGTCAGGGAGGATTTTTGCATCTTTGTTTTTAGTAGTTTCAGAAAAGGAGACTTGAGAATGCCCTTGGTGGCTGGAGGGAAGCAAACTCATCACAGTACTGGAGGCATGAAGGAAAATCTGCCTACAGAGCTATCTTATTTTGTGCCAGATATTATCAGTCGAATCCAGTTTGGGTGACAGCCTGCTGACATGGGATCAAATGCACCTGTATCATTGCTGACCCCAAAGACTCCAGCCAGCGCTGACTTATAGCAAACAAATGCCTGATTACATACAGAGGCGTATAAATATGTTAATATTTATGTTCTGTCTGTATCTGAGCATTTAGAGTTGATAACAGTGCATTATATATTCATTTTCTGTTTACATGTGATTTTAATGTTATGGCAACACAGCAAAAGTGGTGGAAAAATTAGAATAGTAAGGACTTGTAACTCCACGTAAACATCTTTAACCCAAACATAAATGCCATGTTTTGCATAAACTGATAGCAAACTTTCTTTCCCAAGGTTAAAATATGTTTTGAAATCTACTCAGTACCTCTTTATATAATCTAAGAGAGGAAATTCCCATACGCTGAGTGAGGCAGAGATAATTTTGTCCCAGGCAAAGGCAGGAAATCCAAACGTAAGCCTGAAATTCTACACTTGGCCACTTCTCTTGTGCCTCAACAGGAACGTGTGTTGTACAAGTCACAGCTACCTTGATATAGCCCCGCACGAGACGTGCTTGTGCCTCATCTGCAGAGGTTCTGAGTCTCTTAAGACAGAAACGAACGGGGAAACTGCAGTGGTGGTGCATCCTTTCAGCACCTGGGGCTTGGTTCTTCACTCCAGGCTGTCCTGAGCCTGGACTTTTTGTCACTTGCTGGCACAGGACGATGGCTGTTGCCAAAGGGTCTATCCTTGCTCTGTTGTGCNTAAGCCTTCAAAAGCAGCACTGCCTTGTGACTGGAGATTGCAATAGTGCAGGTCCAAGCAGGACTGATAAAGGGCAGTAGGTGGTTTCAGTGCTTCCCAGGTGGCCCTTGGCTTCTGAAGGAGTTAGGTTAGCTTCATATGGTTTATCCTGCCCTGGCAATGTGTTGAAATCACAGAACGGTAAGGGTTGCAAGGGACCTCTGGGGATCACCTCATTCAACCCCCGTATTCCAGCAAGTTGCCCAGGATCATGTCCAGGTGGATTTGGAATCTCTCCTGACAAGGAGACTCCACAACCTCTTTGTGTAGCCTGGGCCAGGCTGTGGTACTCTTCAAGTAAAGAAGGCTTTCCTTATGTTTAGGTGGAACCTCACGGGTTTCAGTTTGTGCCCATTGCCCCGTCTCCTGGTGCTGGGCACCACTGAAAAGAGTCTGGTCCCATCCTCTTGACCCCCGACCTTCAGATATTGATAAGCACTGATAAGAAATACACGACCCTTCGCTGACATTTCCTTCCTAACTTGCTCTGAGCCTAAGAAACCCTTCTGAATACAACTTGTGTGTTTCTACAGGCCAGACTGGGCTGGAGGAATTCTTCTGAAAGTGATTTGAATTCCTCCAACGTGTCTTTCACCTCCCCAGGGCATTAACTTGCAGTGCGATTAAAGGTGCTTGATTGTCGTGGTTAGCTAACTCCCTTCTGGCAATCTTCAACAGGAAATATCACAGGGTTTTAAAAGGTCAGCAGGCAGCGTTAGGGTAGTCACCAGCCTTTATCAAAGTTTACGGTACAAATCTGCCCTAAGCAGGGCAAGGAGAAATTGGCTCTTCTACCTCATTCCTGCAGCCCTGATGCTTCAGCAGTTTGAGTGTCTCTGAAGCTGAGGAAAGAAAGGTTCCAGGTTATGATGGTGGGTCAGCCTCTAGGGTATCTACTTCACCTTTTCATCTGGAGAAACGAGATGCCCATAGCTGATGCTTTTCATTTTTAATCTTACATTAGTATCCTCAGATGATGTCTTTAGGATAGACAGTCCCTTCCCTAAAAATCTCCTGGTGTGAAGAGAGAAACTAGGAGGTGAGTGACATCTTCAGCATCGCTCAGCTGGTGAGTGACAAATGGAGGTTTTGTCTTCACTCAATTACATATTGATCTCTACACTGTCACTTAACTAGTCCTGTTCAGAATATGTTAGGAAAACAAAGCCTTTTGGCATGACCACGTCTGGCTGGTGGTAAGCCCCATAAGATTGGGCGCCTGCCAGCAGAGCACCAGCAATCCACAGCTGGCAGCTTTATTAGTGCATCCTTAAACAGCTTGTGCTTTTCTGGTGCACGTGCTTTTCTTCTCCGTTTGTTTCAGCACACAAGGTGCATCCTTGAAGACAAGGTGGGTGACTTATCCAGCTTCACCCTCGTCAGAAGAAAAACAGACTTAAGGTCACCTCAAAGTGCCTTGTACTTGGTGCTTGGCGAACACTAGAGCAGCTTTCCCAGCTTCCAGCACAGCACGAGTGGATTCATCCACAGGCTCTGTCAGAGCTCCAAGGGGAAAATAATTAATATATATATATTTATTTATATTTAATTGGTCAGATTTTGCAAAGGTGGTTTTAATTAGCCCTGCTCAGCAATTAAGCACCTGTCCAGAGCCTGTCTGGCTGTGGAAAAGTGAGTTAAAGAATTCGGGAAGGTCTGTGCAGTGCCAGCCAACTTGCTGCTCATGAAATGAGCTGCTCGGGCCAGCACTGGCGCTTCTATAAAGGAAAGCTGGTCCCTTTGAGGTCCAGGACTATCTGCTTTTATCACTCTGCAGACTTTTGGGGTTAACTCCCTGGCATTTACTTAGAGCTTTTCGATATCTCCCCAAGCAAACGATCTGAGCTCGAGAGAAAGGCTGTTCTTTTCTCAGACCATTTGCACACAAATTAATGTAGCTACACGTGAAGACAGTGACGTGTTTAGAGGTTTGGAGAAGCTCCCCAAAATCTGGAGACTTTTCTGACTCGAGCTGTATGTGTCTGCAAAAAGAAACCAGAAAGTTTGTGAAAGCTAAGTGGCTTCATGCAACACATCCAGTATTTCACCTTTCATTCCATCTGTAAAATACCTCAGGAAACACATTTCCAGAGCTCAGGCCTCCAATGTGAAGGTCTTCAGAGAAATTAGGGAGAAAAACTGTGGCTGAAAGTATCTCTCTTCAGAGGGATTCTCAAAAAGTCCCAAAATAAGAGACTAATAGAGAAAAAAACCTCTCTGAAAGTCATTGTCAGTCCAAGAAAGTATCCCGATGAGGCTCATCTTATCCTTTCTTGCTCCATTTAAAAATCTTCCATGTCTGGTTGTCTGACACTCGGTGATGCTGAGAACCACCTTTCTGGATTTATCAAGCTGAAGTCAGTGTAAACAAAAGTGAGATTAAATCTAGCATGTGCAAATCCCAGCCCAGTGCAAAGCTCAGATCTACTTTAGCAGACCCGTGTCAGCAGGCAAATTAGTCAAGTGAATCCCCGCAAAAATCCAGGTGTAAATTCAGACCAACGGTGTCTGTGTGTGCAACACTGAGCTGAAAAGTTTACCCGGGATGTCGTAGATCAGTGGGGTGACATGAGAAGACAAGAGAGTGAGCTGATTTCTTGGAGACCGCCTGGGGCCAGCCGCAATTCCCAGTGAAATAAGATTAAGAGCACACAGAGATACTGTCACGTTTGGCCCGTGGCTCGTGATTTCAAGAGCGCTGAAGTCAAACTGCCAGAAATCTGATAGTCTGGAATGTGTACTAAAATAAATACTTCCTCACAGGTATTTCTTTTGTCTCAGGGTTACTAGTCAGGTTGACAGGCCTACGGGCCTGCTCCCTGCTTTGGATTTATCTGGGTACTGTCTGCCAGGCTTCTACTGTGGATTTTGTGGCTTATCTGCTGAAGTCTTGGTCTTTCTAAATGAAATGCGTGTTCTGTGTTAACGGCCTTGATTGGGATTTCTTCAAGGAAAAGGATTTGAGGGGATATGAGGTTTTTAGGCCTGTGACGAGGGAGCCAGTCACTAGCCCCGCGGTGTTTTTGAAAAGGGCCCACTTGGCCTTCTCCTCCGAGTTGTGGAATGAATGTGTCACAGCTTTCATTTTTCAGAAATATTTCACGACTGGCAAAGGAGAATGGTCAGCAGACCTTGCTAAACAAATCTATTACGAAATGCACACAAATCTTGAAATCTTGGATGATGAAAAGGGAGCTCTCTGCACCAAGA
>WEIS01004874.1:9464-19625 GCA_013389965.1 Todus mexicanus | reverse complement strand
TGATGGCATATTGTTACATTTCTCTCAGCAAGAGAAATCATGCCCAGCAAATAGTTTTTTGTGGGATAGTTTCCAATGACAAATATAGGAAAAAGAATTTCAGTATGTAGTTTGTTTAGATTGGTTCAGAAAGCAGCGAATATTGCTGAAATGCAGTGCTAGCTCTTGTATCTGGAGTGTGATGTTAGCTGCCTTCAGCAGCAGGTATATAACACCGTTTTGTTTATGACTCCACACAAGTGCTGTTCACAGTGCAAAGGTCTCTCTGGCTTCTATAATTGTATATGTAGAATAATCCCTTATTATAATCTGAATTTCGTATACAGGGCTGATTTAACAGAACATAAGTATTGCTACAATAGCTGTAAGCTAAAATCCAAATGATACCTGCTGTGCTGCCCTGTAACATGACTATCCTTCCTGAAGGCTGTATCTTGCTAATTTTTTCACTCTCATTGGAATAATAGGCTAACCTGTTGTTATAAATTTCTCAATATATGGAGCCTTATGTTAAATTTGCATTCTGATTATGTATTGTAGAATGTTTTTAAATTATTTTATCAGGATATATTGAAACAGTTCTTATTTATTTATGTATGTATGCATGTATGTATTTATTTATTTATTAGGTGCCAGAGGGTAGCACTGGAGACACAGGACGCGAGAGAACCAAGACATTTACGTATGATTTTTCCTATTTCTCTGCAGACAGTAAAAGTCCCAGCTTTGTTTGTCAAGAAATGGTAGGATTTCTGAATGTTAATGATTAAATATTTTTTCCTTTCCCTTTTCTTTGTGTTGAAAGCATTCTTTGAAAGTGCTTTTTGTGTAGTTCAGAAATTCCCTGAGTACCTGAGAATGGTTTTTTGTTTTCATGGTTTGTTTGTTTGTTGGGGGTTTTTTTGTTGTTGTTGCTGGTTTTTTGTTTCGTTTTTGTTTTGTATTGTATTTGGGGTTTTTTTTTTTGTTTGCTTGGGGTTTTTTTGGTGGGTTTTGGGGGGTTTGGTTTTTTTGGGTGCTTTTTTTTAGCTTATCTAACATTCTTAAGTGATGTATTTTCTAATACAGAAGGCTAGGTGCCTTCTTTCTAGTTCTCTTGTCTGATTTGTATTGCATGGTCAATTTTGAAAACTTCTCTGAGCGCTAAATTTGGTTTTCAAAAGCTTTTTTGAAAAAAACGCACTTTTGAGAAACAAGCATATATCTTTAATTCACTTAGACAAAACCATTCTTATTATCTGACTTAAGTGGGGGTATTTTTGTGCCCAAAAGTCTTGGTACACATTGAAGAAGATTCTTCTTTGTCCTCCCTTGAATATTCACCCTAGAAAAGGGCAAAGTTGCCTTTACACTTAGAACAGAAAATCAAACTCTAAGGTATAGATGTTATTTAGATGAACAGACCATTCCTGAGCTTGCATTTCTTAGGAATTTTGAAGCTTTTTGCTATTCCACATCACAAAAAACCCCCAGCATACTGAAGTGTTTTGTGATTGTTGTCATTTCCTTTGGTTTTGTGGAACTGGGGATGCTGTAAGCTTCATATTAGAGTATTTCTTTCCTCTTCAAGGGTTTGATACTGTAGGGCAGTTGGGTTTGTACCTCTTTAGTATGTACCTCATCTGTTCTGTAACCCCAAAATCAGGAGTACTGGTATGGCTATTCCTAAAAAGCCTCAGAATTAAAACTAGTAATACGGAAGAAGAAGTTGAAACCAATTTTAAGTATTTATGAGAAGGACAAGCTTTACCATTGTGTATAATGACTATAATTGGGTGGTAGGGAATTTATACTTGAAAGTTCTATTTAGCCATCAGTCTAAGTGGTAATTCCTCTTTTTTTTGAAAGTTTCTTTTTTATTTCACTGGATTATTATTGTTTAATCCTAACATTGGTTCTCTGAAATATCAAGAAGTATACATTTATTTGGATGTTGATGTAGAAATACCATGATTACTTCAGCACTGTGGCAAATTCAAGAAATATTGTATTTAAGTGCAGTGACTGGAACCCTCATTTCTTGTGGATGTTTTTAAGCAGGCACTTCAGGCCATATGGCTGTAGCAGATCTTTAGCAAATGAACATGCAGCGAATCATTTATTTCTTTTAATGAAAGCAGCTTTGATAATATATATATATTTTTTGCTCTGATCCTAACTGAAGCTGGAGATTTTGGTTGTGGCTCTGCAGACACAACCAATGACTACCATATGTTTGTTAGGTTAGGATCTCAGTTTAATATTACTTAGTTTCATGAAAATGTGTCTAATTCTCGGTGATGTGTCAATGCATATTTGGAAATGTCTGCAAAATACACTGTAAAAGTAATTACATAAATTTTTCTTAAGCACCAATTGTGGCTTGAGTTTTATGGGTATTTAATTCTTGGATCCTTCAGGTAGCTGTTTCTTTACTTGGCTGGCTTTAGATACTTCCGAAAAGCTGTGTTAGACAAGACCTTGTTAGAAGAATCCCAGGAAGAGTGTCCATTGTGGTGTTAGGCTGTTGCTGTTACAATGCAGGTTTCTTCCAGCATCTGAAATGTGCTGTGAAATGCTGAAGTTAATTCTTGTCAAAACAGTCTTTTGCAAAGGCATCTTGAATTAATGTAAATGGGTATCCAAATTGTATCATGTGTGGATGTCCATTTTCCACATATAAGTGATAAGGTTTCCTTATTTGAAGTTTTTCCTTATTGATGCCATTTTTGCCTCTGTTTCAGAGCAGGTCAGGTTGAGGCAAGACCAGTATAACTTGCCCATGTCAGGAGCTTTTAGAAAAAAAAATAAATTAAAATGCCCATATCGGGATGGCTGTAGCAGCCCTGAGCAATGATTTTTTTGTTCGTTTGTTTTGTTTTTTAAAGGTCTGAGCTTTATGGTTTGTAGTAATAGGATGCTAAAAATAAATCCTAAACATGGCATAGATGTCTCGGGGGATCTTATTGTCTATAAATATCTAAGGTGGGGGTGTCAGGAGAAGGGAGCCAGTCTCTTTTCGGAGGTATCCAGCAATAGGACAAGGAATAATGGGCACAAATTTGAACATGAGAAGGAACTTCTTCACTGTGAGAGTGACAGAGCACTGGAACAAGTTGCCCAGAGAAGTTGTGGAGTCTACTTCTCTGAAGACTTTCAAAACCCACCTGGATGTGTTCCTGTGTGGCCTGCCTTACATGATCCTGCTTCGGCAGGGGGGTTGGACTCAATGATCTCTAGAGGTCCCTTCCAACCCCTAGCATTCTATGATTCTATGTCCATGTTCAGTATTCTGCTATTACAGTGTGTCCCACAACCCTGGACTGCCTCCTTCATCCTTACTGGAACCAATGCTGACTTTTCATGCTCTGCCACAAAAATATTGTTGTCCCTGCATCATCCTCAGGGAGCTGGCACAAGAGCTGGCTAAACCGCTCTCCATCATTTATCAGCAGTCCTGGCTAACAGGGGAGGTCCCAGATGACTGGAGATTGGCCAATGTGATGCCCATCCGCAATAAGGGCCAAAAGGAGGATCTGGGGAACTACAGGCCTGTCAGCCTGACCTCAGTGCCTGGCAAGGTTATGGAGCAGATCATCCTGAGTGCCATCAAGTGGCACGTACAAGAAAACCAGGGGATCAATCCCAGCCAACATGGGTTTAGGAAAGGAAGGTCCTGCCTAACCAACCTAATCTCCTTCTGTGACTGGGTGACCCACCTGGTAGACAAAGGGAAGGCTGTGGATGTGGTCTACCTAGTTTTCAGCAAAGCCTTGGACACAGTCTCCCACAGCATCCTCCTGAAAAAGCTGACAGCCTGTGGCCTGGACAAGTGCACCCTTCGCTGGGTTAGAAACTGGCTGGATGTCCAGGTGCAGAGAGTGGTTGTGAATGGTGCGGCATCCAGTTGTTGTCCAGTGACCAGTGGTGTCCCCCAGGGATCAGTACTGGGCCCAGCTCTATTCAACATCTTTATTGATGACCTGGATGAGGGGATTGAATCTACCGTTAGTAAATTTGCAGATGACACCAAGTTGGGGAGCAGTGTCGATACCCTGGAGGGTAAGAAGACGCTGCAGAGGGACCTGGACAGGCTGGGTCAATGGGCTGAGGCCAATGGTATGAGATCCAACAGGCCCAAGTGCAGAGTCCTACACTTTGGCCATAATAACCCCACGTATCGCTCCAGACTGGGGGATGAGTGGCTGGAGAGCGGCCCGGCAGAGAGGGACCTGGGAGTGCTGGTTGACAACTGGCTGAACGTGAGCCAGCAGTGTGCCCAGGTGGCATGGAAGGCCAATGGCATTTTGGCCTGTATCAGGAATAGTGTGGCCAGCAGGACTAGGGATGTAATTCTGCCCCTGTACTTGGCACTGGTGAGGCCTCACCTTGAGCACTGTGTGCAGTTCTGGGCCCCTCACTTCAAGAAGGACATTGAGGTGCTGGAGCGGGTCCAGAGGAGAGCGACCAGACTTGTGAAGGGCCTGGAGGGACAATCTTATGAGGAGAGGCTTAGGGAGCTTGGGTTGCTTAGCCTGGAGAAGAAGAGGCTCAGGGGCGACCTTGTCACTCTCTACAACTACCTGAAGGGAAGTTGTAGGCAGGATGGGGATGGGCTCTTCTCTCGGGCAATTTGTGACAGGGCAAGAGGGCACAGCCTGAAGCTGCACCAGGGGAGGTTTAGGTTGGATATTTGGAGGCATTCCCTCACAGAAAGGGTGATAAAACACTGGAATGGGCTGCCCAGGGAGGTGGTGGAGTCACCGTCCCTGGAGGTGTACAAAAATAGACTGGATGCCACACTTAGTGGCATGGTTATCTGAGTGGTGGTGGTGGGTCGTAGGCTGGACTCGATGATCTGAGAGGTCTTTTCCAGCCTTAATTATTCTATGATTCTATGATTCTATGTTATTTTAATGACAATGTGTGCAATGCATTGAAAACAAAAGGAGTTTTCAAGCCATGGGAGTGCAATTTCTAAACAAAGCTGCACAAATTAGTGTTTGCTTGTGTTATTAATTTCATATTTAATTGGAAGACTTTGTTGTTAAGCTCTTATCAAGTTGCTGCAGAATTTCCATTTTACTGCGCCAGTGGCATAGAAGGATGTTTTTCATTCACATTCATTTTGCCATGGAATAAAATTGATCTTGATGGTTGGTAATGTGGTTGCCTGGTGTGCTTTGTCCATGATTGTTACATTTTTCCGTTTGAGAGACAGAAAAATGATAAATGGAAGTCTGTCTAATACTCCATGTCCCATTAATATGCGTTGTAGATACAAAATATGCTTTAGTATTAAAAAATTAGAGTGGCAATTTACCATCAGGATACTTACTTTGTTTCCTGGAAGAGAAACAAATAGAATTTTCATGTTTATTGTCCTTCTGTGACAAACCACTGTCCCAGCCATTTGGTTCTGACAAAGTCCCATCCTAACAGTGTGTTTTCTTCTAACCTCTGTTAAGCCTCTGTGTTCAGACAGCACTGACTGTAACTGTCCTGTGTCCTCCCTCAAATCACTTTGCAAAGTATACACACACTTTTAAAGAGAAAACACAGACAGGAAAGTAGTGCATCAAGACTTGGTCCAGATGGTGAGGTAAAAACTTGGACATAAAGAAAGGGTAAAGAGGGGGAGAAGGTAAAGGAGCAGTTACTTGGGGGGGAGAATTCAATTAAGATTCTACTTTTGAAATGACAAGTGAAAGGGCTATTGTGCTTTGGTTGATGTTTATGCTCTTCCTCTTGGAGAAGTGTAACTGATTGCAGCTTTGTAACTCCTTTGCTCAAGGGAAGGTCAAGTTCGTTATTTCAAAGGCAAGCTTGCGACTGAGCATTAATGATTAAAGAAATTACTCATCACTTCTTCAAGGGAGGAGTAGCATTATTATACTGCACCTGTGTGAGTAATGACTTGTACACCTTGGTTAATTAAAACCACATATAGTGCAGACTAGTAGCAAAATTATGTGAAGCATCTATAGAGATTTTTTTAAAATTATGTGTCGTTGAAAAGAGTTATGCACTTCACTCACAAGAGAGAAGTAAAGTGTAATTATTTATATAAACGATGTTTCAACAAAGTTTGAAACAGTAAATGTGACTTTAAGAAAAAAAAGAGATTTGATGGCAAGGTACACCTGATTATTTACTACATAGAGGACAAGATAAAACTAATAGTTTATCTTAAGAGATCACGTGCACAATCAAGCTTGAGTATACCCTTAATAATGATTCAAAGTTTCAGCATGTTATATATTTATATATATATATGTATACACACACACACATATCACTTACCAAGGATCTGTTGTGGCNCTGAAATAGAACTAATATTTATAGTTCAGGTGTCTATTAATGTGTAAAGTGTAGAGATGGGACTGTAGTCAAATTATTAAGTGGCTTAGCAGTTGCAAAACCACTTCTTGATGAGCTATATAACCCTGATGTCTTCTGCCAGTAACAGGCCATTGTATTTTGTCCTCTGATGGGAACAGTTAACTGCTGTGATAATAGGAAGCTGGTATCACACCTGGCCCATCACATCAGTGTCAATACAGCACTGATCACTGGGCCTCCACCCAGCCTCAGCATCTTTACTGAACACTAGATGTTTATCAGCAGTGATGAGTTTTGATGGTTTGCGCATTGCTGTTTCCCACATGGGGGTAAGATGATTGACTTGCAGTCGTATTTTCATATTGCCCTTGGTTATGGTACTGTTATGTGTTTCCCCTGAATCCATTTTAGCAGGGTGGGATTGTCTCATCCAGATGCAATCATCACACCCAGATTGAATTATCACCAAAGCATATAACAGGAGATAAGGATCATGTCGATGAGGGGTGAAATGCACTGTCACATCATGTCTGGATTAGGAGACTAGATTAATATTTTCATTGAGAGAAATGCTGCAGCAAGTGTTACTTCTCGCCCAGGGAGCCAGTAGGAGTATGAATGGAAATGAGGGATAGTGATAAAGAAAGGTCAGGGAATGTAGAAAGGACTGGAACCGGTATTGTAGAGGGTGATGAAGGCGTCTGGTGAGAGCTGAAGTTGTTAGGTGAGAACAGACCCCCATATTATGGGATGTGGAGGAGGGATCGTTACCAGTTTGTAGATGTTGAGGGCAAAAGAGAAGGGACTAGCTGATGAAAGAGAGTCACTTACCGTTTCCATGTTTGACAACCTAAAAGATATTGGTATGTAATAGCCAAATAGGGAGGAAAAGTGGAGAAAATAGGCGTTTTTTTACACTTGGTTAAAGCAAAAAACCCAACCAAACAAAACCCTCCAAAAACACAAATGAAAAACTGACTAAATCGCTGAAACATTTCCTTTTGAGAAGGGGCTGGATAGTTGCAGAGCATGTTAAGTTGTCCAAGATAAAAAAGTAGATATTTACAATAAGGAAAAGTGAATGAAATATCTGAGATTGTTGTAAGAAATTAGAGCTATAGAAAAAACGTAGCAATTTTTCTTCTTCTACATGTCAAAAAGATCTCTGAGAGAAAAAGAAGTAGAAAATATACTGTTGTGATACTGTAAACTAAGGATAGTAGTAAAATTTAGTATTTTATTTGTGGTACTAATTTTCCGTTCTATGGTAAATATAATTGGTTGATTCCAATAACTTATATTTTGGTAGTTTATTGTTTAATGTTTGCCATGCTGAACTGATGACAGCTTTTTTCCTGTTGTCTTAAAAAAATAGGTATTCAAAAATCTTGGTACAGATGTGCTTAAATCTGCTTTTGAAGGTTACAATGCCTGTGTTTTCGCATATGGACAGACTGGGTCTGGGAAGTCCTACACCATGATGGGAGATACGGTATGTTGTATTTTCGTAAAATCATAAAATACCAAGTTGGAAGAACCACAAAAATCATCCGGTCCAATGCTTCTTTGCAAAAGCGTTGTCTAGGCACGTTGGCCCAGCACTCTGTGCAGCTGAAATTTAAAAGTATCCAGTGTTGGGGAATTCATCACTTCCCTCGGGAGACTATTCCAATGGCTGAATATTCTCATTGTGAAAAATTTCATTTTATATCCAATTGGAGTCTCATGAGGAATAACTTGCACCCATTGCCCCTAGTATTTTCCCTCTGACTCCTTGTAAAAAGGGATTTTCCATCTTCTTTGTAGCCACCCTTTCAATACTGGAATGTGGTGATAGGATCTCCCCTAAGCCTTCTTTTCTCAAAGCTGAACAAACCCAGTTCTCTCAGCCTTTCCTCATATGGCAACTTCCCAGTCCTTTGATCATCTTTGTGGCCCTTCTCTGAGCCTTCTCCAGCCTGTCCATGACTTTTTGGTACAGTTGGGACCAGAATTGAACACAGTGTTCCAGGTGGGGCCTGACAGGCAGTGAGTAGAGTGCGATAATGACGTCTTTATCTCTGCTGGTGATGCTTTTATTAATGTAGCCCAGCATCCTGTTGACTTTCTTTGCTGCAGCAGCGCTCTGTTTGCTCATACTGGGCTTGTTCTCTGTTCTCTGTTTAGAGAAAGCTATCAAATGAGGCATAGAAACGGGGGATGAGAGTAGCTAAATGTAGATTTCAGCAAACCATTATGAGATAGATACAGTAACTTTAATTTTAAGTATTAAGTCCTGTTGAGCAGTGCAGTGAAGACCCTGGAAGAGAAAGGTGTGATGGGAGGAGTATTTGAATGGTAGCACTTGCAGTTGCCTCCATAACTGTCCGAGGACAGAAAGAACCAACTGAACTGTGGGGAGTGGAGCAGTTTAAAAGGGCTGACTGATGAAGCATGTTTTTCAGGCAACCTCTACAGGTTTCATTCTTTAATCCCTGGGATGAAAAAGTGCATCATGTCTTATCCCAGCAGAACTGAAAAGTAGAATATTGCCACTTGTCCTTCCTTAGATAGATCACTCTTTTGAAATGTGGTAAGTTTGGCCACTTGGCACCTCCTTTAGCTCAGGAGAGTAAATCACCTGTAAATCTTTTTCAGTTGTCACTGAATAAGTAGCTTTATATTTAGCTTTAATATAATAAGCAGAATAGACTTTTATAACCAGAAAAGATCTCTCAACCTAGATGTGGATTTCTATTTCAGAAATCTATAAAAGTGACATTTTTATGAGACTGCCTCCCTATATGTAATAACTGTAATCATCAAGACATTTTGCAAATGAATAGGTGGTGAAGTTTGTTTGACACTATTTAATAATAGAGGTCTAATCTTCTTGCCGTGATACATAAATACTTTAATCTGGCTTTGTACAGAGCACGTATAAAATATACTCGGCCGCCAAGTTAAATGCTTGAAAATTTATGACCCTGTCAGAGACAACAGTATTATATGAAAACTTGAATTGGAAATAGGGTTTTTCCCCCCCCTACTTCTTCTTAGAAGGTATGAGTTCTATTCTCATTTTACTTTCAAATATCTGCTGTTCTTGGCTCTGGAAGGCTTCTGCAATACTGTGCGCAGCAACCATTTCAAGAAATATGTGGACCAGTTAGAATAAGTCTTGAGCAGAGATACTGAAATGATCAGAGATCTGTAAAATATGATCTACCAGGAAAGTGAAACTTGTGTATGCAGAGAAAGGAAGGCTGTAGAGGAACAAAAGTTGTACAAGACGTGAAAGGCTTCTGCAGAAACAAAGGGTATAATTTGTTCCATATGTCCAAGGTAGATGGGTAAGAAACAGTACATTTAAATTGCAATACGGTGTTTTCTGGTTAGATAGCACAGAAGCAAACCAGGCTTTTAATGAGAAAATTCAGCTCTGGAGTGAACTACTTATTTTGGTTCTACAGTTTTCCATGACTGAAAACCCTGTAACCCAGGAAAAAAAAGCTGTCAAAGACATAGTTGATCCTTCCCTGGAGCTGTAGGGTTTGAAAAGGGAAAAAATGTTTAAGTAGAGTTTATAATAGAGTGTACATTTGGTAAGATGTTCTTTTTACTGATAAAATATGCTGGAAACTGTGTTTGTCCTTTCTCATCACTATATTGCTATGGTTGAGGTTACTCAATTAGAGCTAGTATTTAAGACTTCCTTTGCAGTTGCTAAGTTATGGCAGACGCTAATGATTTCCCTAAAACTTTGTGATGGATCTTTCATTTTTTTTCCTTAAGCTTTAATTAAAACTATTCAGGTGTTTCCAAGCATGAGATGAAAGAAAAGTCTTTTCCCCTTTCTGT
>WEIS01004864.1:0-13870 GCA_013389965.1 Todus mexicanus | reverse complement strand
AAAATCCAACGCGTTGGTCGCAGCATCGATCCAGGATCCTCCCCAGCCTGGGCAGACGGGCGGGAGCCGGTGCTCCCAGCGCGTCCTATGATCCTCCCTGACTTTCCATGATGTTTTACTAACCTCCCCAGTCGCCTTTTCTCGATTCTTTTTATTTTCAAATGGAAAAAAGGCGTAGCTAAGCGCAGCGGGTACCGGCTTTGGAGCACCAGGGGAACCGTTAATCGCGGCTCCCGTGGCTTTGGCGCTGATGCGGGGGAAGGCAGCGCCGGACCAACGCGGATTGGAGCAGCCCGCAACGCCCCGGGAAGGCCTCGCGACTCCCGCGCAGGAATGTGCTCGAGGAGAGCGGGTTTCGAAGCAAATGCTGCTTCGGAAAGGTTTGCCTTTATTTTTCCGTTGAAAAGAATAAAAATGTAAATCTGTTCTAAAGGATTATCTTCTTTCCTTTGCATGTCTTTATCAGGTCCCGCGAAAGAAACGGATCTGTCACGGGCGCTGCTCGCAGACCAGCCCTGCCGAGGCACAGGTTACGTTTTTGAGGGGAATTAGTTTAGGGTGGGGGTTTTTTTGCTGTTTCTTTTGGGTTCAGGTTGGGTTTTCTTCCTCCTTTCTTCATCTTTTCCGGGCTCCTGTTCTTGGTGTGGCGGTAGAACCACACTGCCTGTGTCACCCCCAGCACCTGGCTCCGCCTGGCCACCACCACGATGCTCTTGAGCTCAAAGCTCTGTTTCTGCCTTGAAATTTAAAGGATTTTGAGCAAACGCAGCTATTTTCAACCACGAGCCGTGTTTGTTGCGGTGTAAATTCACCCGTGTTTGATTTGCTCTTTCGCAGCCCCTGGTCCCCACTGTGCTGGGGTAGTTCCAGTCCCTCCCTGCAGCTTCTGGTTGCTCCACGCTGCTGCCCGGCTTCCTCTGCAGCATCGACTCCACCAACTCCTTCGGGCTGGGGAAGACCTTTGAGGTCCAGTCCAACCATTAATGAACTTATGAGGAAAGGCTGAGGGAGCTGGGGCTCTGGAGCTGGGAGAGAAGGAGACTGAGGGGGGACCTCAGTCCTGGTTAGAAATACAGAAAGGGCGAGTGTCGGGAGGATGGAGCCAGACTCTGCTCGATGGCACCAGGGACAGGACAAGGGGTAACGGGTGTGAGCTGGAACACAGGAGGTGCCACTGGAATCTGAGGAGGAACTTGTTTGCAGTGAGGGTGCCAGAGCCTGGCCCCGGCTGCCCAGGGGGGTTGTGGAGTCTCCTTCTCTGGAGACGTTTCAACCCCGCCTGGACGAGTTCCGGTGGGACTTGGTCTGGGGGATCCTGCTCCAGCAATGGGGGGGTTGGACTGGAGGAGCTTTCGAGGCCCCTTCCAATCCCCAACATTCTGTGATTCTGTGAAGCTGTGACCTCACCCAGTGGGTGGGTGAGTCAGTATTTGGGTACCCAGCATGGGGTGCTCATTGGGGTACCACCGTCACGGGTTTTCAGAGCAGCCGTGAGCCTGAGTCATCCCCGCGGTGGTTTCAGTGCCTTAGCCAGAGCCGATCTTTGACTTGCTCAGCAGGAGAACTCCTGGAAGAGCCGGGCAGAGCAGCAGCACTTTGGAAGCACCGGAGGATGAGGTTGCTGAGCGCTCCCTGTGGGGTTTTCCTGCTCGCTCTGCTCAGGTTGGTGTCTGCAGGTGGCACCGTCGTCCCACGTTCCGTGTCTTTGGCTGCTGGAAGCCGGGAGCTCTTCCCAGCAGATTTTTTTGAGGCCGAATGGAGCGTAGCCCCTTTTTCCCCCCAGCCTCAATTTACTAATTCCAGCGAGACTTTGCCCTTTCACCTGCCGAGTCGGAGCGAGGGAGGGTGGCTCTGGTTTGGCGAACTGCTCTAAAAAATAAATGCAATTAGAAAAGGGAAGGGTGAAGGGATTTGAACGCGGCGTCTGGCTGACCTAGGAAGTTGCGAGGAGCTCTCTAGAACTCCGGGGTGGTTTCTGTTATTGTTGGTTATTATCTTACGGGAGGACGGGCCGAGCTCTGCCGTTCTGCTGTGCCTGCTGGAGGTGACGTTCGTTTCCAGAAAGCGTGGGTAGCTCTCGGGAAGCTTTTCCCTGGCGCGCAGCAGCGGCTCGCTCAGGCTTCGAGCGTCGCTTCGGATCCGCCCGGCTCCTCTTGTGTGGCTCCGGCTGCTCTCTGCTTTCCTTTGTGGTTTCGCGGACATATTCTCATCCCCTCTTTTCCGAATGCTCTCTGTGCTGCAGCCCTGCGCTCAGAGGCTGATGGAGCAGAGGAACGCTGACAGCAGTTCTGCCTAAAGCCTTTCGAGAGGTACGCCAGGACTCTCTCCCCCTCGCCGCTTCTGATTTTCCTCTTGGGTGATGCCCGAGAGGCAAGAAGCGCTCTTGAAAGTTAATACCCTGCGCGTTTAGGGCGTTCTGCTCAGCAGCTGAACCTCAGCTGCAACCTCCTGGCTTCCAGTTGGTGCCCGCTGCCCCTTGGCCTGGCGCTGGGCACCCCTGAGCAGAGTCTGGCCCCAGCCTCTTGCCCCCTGCGGGCCCTTGAGCTCTCGCTCAGCATCGCTCAGAGCCCACAAACGTTGATAAGATCCCCATTAACTCCTTCATTTCCTCGTTTCCTTTCCCGCGTGGCGCCCACGCTGCGTCTTTCCCACCCCGCGCCCCCTGCACCCAGCAGTCCGGCAGACCCGAGCGGTTCAGGGTGCGGGATAAGTGCCCCGCCGGGGAGGAATGCGGCCGCCGGGCCATCGATGCCCGTCGTGCGGCAGCGCGAGCCAAATTTCGGATCAGCCGCTTCCCCTCACGAGCTCCAGAGTTGAATGTCCTTTGACGGGGAGCATTTGCGCTCTGAATGGAAAGTGCCGCGACGCCGCTTTGCGCCTCGCTGGCCGGGGCCGGCGCGAGCGCCCAGACAGCGCGTAAGCGATTCTCGCCGAGCAGATTTGGATCTGTCTGCGTCGCCCTCCCCGTGGCGGGGGCGGCGGGAGCTTCTCTGCTCCCCAAAACGCGTGGCTTTTAAGAAGGCTTTAGGCGAGCGGCTCGTGCTGCTCAGAGCCGTGGCTGCAGAGAGGCTCTGAGCGCCCCGCTCGAGGCGCACACGTCCCCGCTCCCTGCGGGAGGGTTGGGCTCAGTGACCTCCAAAGCAGCCCCCGGGATTCTCCGGTGCTGTGATTCTGGGGGACGAGCCTGCGCGGTAAATTCGCGATGCTCCTCGCGACAGCGGCCCGAGCGTCCGGACGGCCTGTGCCTTGGAGCGGGTAATGAACCAGGCAGCCCGGAGTATGCAAATGGGCTGCGGTTAATGAGCTCTGAGCGCTCACAACCACCTGTAGGGGTGGTGGGAGCAGTGGAGAGGACCGAGCAGCGCAGCTCCGGCCCAGGACGCCTCCACGTGCTCGGCGCTCGGCGCATTTCCCGTGACAAAACGCGGCCGGTTGGCGTTGCCGGGCCTGGCCCGGTTCCTCCCAACAGCAAAACTGGAACAAAACAGTCAAAAAAGAGACTCAGGAGGTCATTAGCGAGCTCGGCAAAAACTAACCCCTGCAGGTGACGAGTGCTGCGGGTTGCAATGAAGCGTGTCAAACGAGGATTGGGAATGAGAGAAATCAATGAATTAAGCACCGGATTACGCCCTTCAGATAGGATTTGCAAATCCAGGCTAACGCTGCTCGGGAGGATCCTGAGCGTGACCTGAGCTAGAACCGGGCCGTGCCGGGCGGCAGGGACGCCACCGGCTGCAGTCCCCGCGCGGAGCCGGCTGTAACGGTGTCGGCCATTCAGAGTTTCACCTGAAACACGGGAATTCCTCTACTACTTTTCCTCCCAAGTGGTATCAAATGCCTTTTTCTTTTTTTCCAATCACGGAACGGTTCAGGTTGGGAGAGACCTTTCAGATGGTGGAGGTTTGCCCCGCGGTGCAGAGGGAAGACCCGAAATTCCCGCTTCGACGGTGCCTTTAAGAAAACGTTGCCGTAGTTTTTCCCACCGTGCTTGGGGTTGGGTTTGGGGTTTTTTTTGTGTACGTATTTCAAACCTGAGACTCGAAGGAAATTCCTCCAGTCTGTAAGGAAACGTCCTCTGCTGGGCAAAGCCGGGCAAGCTCCGCCGCTGATCACGCCCTTGTCGGACAAGTAGGATGGGCTGGGCCCTGCCCGGGTGTTTTGTGGCTTCGTTCATGTTTGTAAACGACTCTGAGAGCCGCAGATGAAGAAGCGTTAATGAGCGCCAAGGAGCAAGCTGCCAAACTGTTCCTAACCTCGTAAACAGGTGATTTTAAATTCACGGAGACACCGAGGAGGGCAAGATCGCACAAGCGGCCTGGGAACAGGTTCCATCACCCGTCCCGGGAGCTCACAGAGCAGAACTCCCTCCCTCGCCGTGCACCCAGCGTGTGCTGTGCCGCACGCTGAGAAAAGCCTTGCTAAATCTGTTGTCTAAGGGTTAAAAGTGGAAAACTCCTTTGCTCTTAGCCGGCCGCCTCCTCCTGCTCTTGTATCTCTCTTTGTGCTGCGTTCGCACGGCGTTGGCGCGGAGCTTCCCGTAAATATTCACCGGGGACGAGGGAATGAAAGCGGCTCAGCTTGACTCTGTTCCTTTATGTCACAGAAGCCACGGGAAACCTGCTTGTTGTGGAGCCGGGCGCTGACAGAGCCCAACCAAACCGTTGGGCAAGGTGACCCGGGATCCCGCGCAGGTGGACGTGGTGGGCAGGGAGCCTGCGAGTCGCCCGCGGCAGAGCCGACCCTGCCCGCCCCATAAACAACCAACATCTTGGGGAAGTTCCTGAGTTATTCAGGGGTGGCTTTGCAAACAGAGCGGGCTGAGCAATAATTAACTGGAGGCGGCAGTGGGTGTGTGGGCTGGACCTCAGGGGAGACCTTCTGGCTCTCCACAACTCCCTGAAGTTCAGGAGCTTGGAGCCAGGGGGGGTCGGGCTCTGCTGCCAAGGAACAAGCGACAAGATTAGAGGAACCGGCCTCAAGTTGCCCCAGGGGAGGTTTAGGCTGGAGCTGAGGAACAGTTTCTTCCTTTTGGAGGTTCCCTCCAGCATCTAGAGCAAAACCTTCTCAAATCAGCCTGAGTCCAACAGGCCTGTGAGGAGACTCCTGCCCGTGGGCGCTCCGGGGGCAGAGGATGGGGAGTCTCCGCGCAAGCCCCTTGTGCTCGGGCAGAGAACCGGCAGCAGCAACAGGCCGCTCTCCGTGCCACGGCGCTTGCGCCGTTTAATATTTTAACAGCGAGCAGCATAATTACAGCTTAATCTAATCAATGGGTCCTGATAAGAGCCCCTGTGATACTTCCCGTTCAATACCCGCCCTGCGGCGCCGGGCGCCCGGCTCCCAGCAAGGAGCTGCCAGCTCCGACCCGGCCACCCGTGGCAAGGGGCTTCTGCGGAAGAGGGAGGGTGCAGAATAAACAGCGTGGGCAACCATCTGCCGCTTCCGAAGCTGCGGCCAACGCTCACACCCCATTAGGACACTGACCAAAAGCACAAACCCGGTGGTTTGGCCGCCGGCGATTTGCGTCTTTTTTTTGAAAGGAGAGACTTCTGGCGTTTGTCAGAAACGAGAAAGGAAGAGAGGCGAGGGGCTGAGGGCTTGTTTAAATAATGGAGAGGCTGCTGCTGCTGCCTGCTTCGTTTAGGTCATTGAAAAAAGGTTTCAGCTTTGAACTTATTCCTGGGCAACCACAGCGCTGGCTGACTTCAAAACGCAGCAGAGCCACGATGCTGCTGGTTTGCTCCACGATGCTGCTGGTTTGCTCCACGCTGCCGGTTTGCTCCACGCTGCCGGTTTGCTCCACGCTGCCGGTTTGCTCGCCTGCCTCAAACGGAGGCTCTCCTTGGGCAGCAGCATCTGAGCGGGCTGGTCCCTCCCTGCCCCCTCCTGAGGCAGGGCTGCTTTGGACACCTGCAGCTTGCTCGGGGTTCTTTGTGTTATTGCTTTTACCCTGCTCGTTGCGGTTACCGATGTGAATGTGTCGCCGGAGGTTGCTGGAAGGAGTCCACTGTTGCAGCCGGGGTTTCTAGGAGCTTNGGCAGGTCCCACCACCGCTGCCTCCCAAAGCCCACGAGGACGGCAGAGTCATGGCCCACTACTGGACACCAGCGCTGGGCTTCGGAAAGAGCTGCTCCATCCCGGGGACACCTGCCCTGATGGTCACCCCGGGCGGAGGGGACAGACGTTAACCATTGCTGCTTCTTACGTGGCTGAGAGGAAAGAAAACTCGGCTGCAGGAGCTGGCGGAGCGTCGCTGACTGCAGCCGACATCTGTTACATCTCAGGATAATTTATTTGAACCTCTGAAGATACGAGGGAAAATGTTTGAAGGAGACGGAGACTCGCCAGTATTTCCAGTTCATTATAAGCAAAGAACGGTTGCTCACAGCACTTTTTTTTGGAGCGAGAGCGTAGTCTGGGTTTAAATCCCTCAAGCCACGAGGAATCATGTGCTCACCAATGGAAATCGTTCTGCAGCGGAGGCTTTGCTAATTCAAGAAGCTTCGTTCTGAAACTCCAAACTCCAAATTTCCTCCCTTTCCATACACGTTGTGTCTGCTTTCCGCGGGCACCTCAGCTGGGCTTCCCCCACGTCTCTCGCCCAGTCTCGGCGCAGAGCGGGGACGGGGGCGGCTGCGCTTCTTATCGCCCCGAAAGACGCTCAAACTCTAAACATCGCAGTCAAGGGGCAGAGCTGAAGCCCAGGACCACGGTGGCCCAGCAATGGAGCTGTTTGGGCAGGACCACGAGCACGGACTCCTGCACAAAAGGATTGTTTCTCCCCATCTGGTGAGAAGCAGCGAAGGACCCGGCGGATGGAGGGACTGGCTCGAGCAGGATCATCTCCAGCCGGGCCGGCTGAGGAGATGTGAGCAAGGGCGACGATGAACTGCATCGAGAAGGCCCAGAGGCCCAACCAGCGGAGCAGCTCTGCTTGCTGGGGGTGCTTGCTTTAGCTGAGTGGTGGTGGTAGGTCATAGGCTGGACTCGATGATCTGAGAGGTCTTTTCCAGCCTTAAATATTCCATGATTCTATGACACCGCAGAAGCAGCTATGGACGAGTGTTACCCTGATTAAAGGTTAATTCAATTCCTGCGAGATTTTGGGGGTCTTCGTGAGTTTCCTGTGAGCTTCCTGCCAACTAGGATCTGCTCGCTGGCTTCGCAGTACGAAGGCGAGTGCTGCTGCGCTTCGGAAACACGTTCTGTATCGCACGCGAGTGCCGACGGGGCTCGAGTCTCCCTGGTTTCCACCAAGAACAGGCCTGTGAAAAGCACAGGGGGCGGCAGCTCGCCTTGGTTTTGACTGTCCTTTAAGGCCAGCCGATGGATCAAAGTATCCCGTGACTAAGTTCATTGATCACACCCACACCGTCCAAAACTGTGGACTCTTCTGAACCCGCTTTTCACGGAGGAGTCGGCCGGGGCGGAGGCTGCTGTGGGTTGGTTGGTTAGTTACTCGTTTTTCCCAATTGAGGACCTGGATGGGTTGGCACGGCCGGGGGGCAGGGGTGTCTCTGACCACGAGCAGCGACAAACTCCCCGCCTGGCCCCGGGGGCTTGAGCGCCGCAAAACCTTCTGCTATTTGAGGGCTAATCCCTAGAAGTGAGGGGCTGAGCTGCAGGGACCAGGGGTCAGCGAGCAGGGTGGGCGAGGAGGCGTCTGTCCTGACCGCGGCAGGAGGGGACTGACGGACAGCGACGCCCTGCAAACTCACCCCGGCAGCGGGACTGCTCTGCCCCGTCGCGCCGCTCCCGTAGGGTTTGTATCTTCCTTGCTTTTAATCCAGTGCTCGCCCTTGTCGACAGAGCGACGGCTTATCTCACGTAAAGACCTTCGATCTGGCGTGTATCTTGGTGAGAGAGCGTTGTGCGAGAGGGACGCGCGGATCCTCACCCCTGGGCTCAGTCTGCCCCCTCGCATCGCCCACACCTCGCTCGTTTAAAAGGCTGCTGGAAACGTGCTCGCTCTGGGACCTCGCAGCAATCTTGCTAGACGCGTGTTAAAGCGCTTGGAAAATTCAACAGCGAACTGACAGTGACGTGCCTGAGCTCGCAGACAAGCAAGGAAAGGGTTTCGCCGGAATTCTAGTGAGGGCCGCGGCTCTGTTCCTACAAGTGATGGCTGATGGCACAAGGTAATTTTGTGTCTCTCTGAGCGCTGGAGCTGGAGGAGCTTCCAACCAGCCGGGAAATCACAGCAACCCACGTAGGACGTAAATGCCACCTGCCCTGTTTAGCATAAGCCCAAAGCTTTGTCTGCAAGGGATCCCCTGGCCTGGCCCAGGCTGCCCAGGGCAGGGGTGGAGTCCCCCTGATCCCTGGAGGGGTTTCCAAGCCGTGGAGATGTGGTGCTGAGGGACACGGGGCAGTGGTGCCCTGGCAGGGCTGGGGGAATGGGTGGACTCGATGAGCTTAAAGGACTTTTCCAACTGAAATGATTCTCCTCAGGCTGCTTTCTGGAAGGGAACAGGCCCAGAGGTTGTGAATCACCAAATCCCAGCAGGGTGGGGTTGGCAGGGCCCTCTGGAGCTGCTCTGGTGCCACCCCCCTGCTCCAGCAGGGTCACCCCGAGCAGGGGGCCCAGCATCGCAGTGTCCAGGCGCGCTTGGAATCTCTGCACACAAGGAGACTCCACAACCTCTCTGGGCAGCCTGGGCCAGGCTCCAACACCCTGACTGGTGCCATGTGAGCTCAGGGACATGAGTGTGGAGTTCCTGAGCTGCCTGGTGAGCTCGCTGGGAGCTGGACACTCATCCATTCATTGCTTCTCTCCTGAGCCACGTCCAGCAGGCAAACAGGGGCACATTGGGCTGGGACGTGGCCGGGTCCATTTCCCTCCCGGTCCCACAGCGCGCTGTTTTGTTCCGCTGCTCTATTAAACGAAAGGTTGTTGATGCAGGTTTCCCCATAAGACACGTTTTTTCCCCTTTCCAACCAACTCTCAACGTCTCCTCTTCAGTTACAAGACAAGGAGAACAGAAGTTCACGCTGAATAATTCACTGCCTCAGTTGAACCGGGGAGCGAAGGCAGACGGGCTCGGCTGAACCCAGACGAGAGTGAAACGCTGTTCGGTGCAGGGAGCGTGAAGATTCACTGCATCTTTAATGGCTTTTTTTTTAAGAAACCAGCTGTGAGGGTTTGGAGACAGCAGCTGAGACGACTTCGCACGTCCCCGTCACTTTCTGCCCCACTGTACAGCTCTGACGGGAAGGGTCGTGTGGGTGGTAACAGAGCCCGGGTACCAGTGCAGCCTTGGAAAGGCACATCCCAAACCCTCCGGCATCTGGAGAAATGCTTGTGATGTCGGCTGGCCGGCTTCATCGACACCTTTTAGGCAGCCCTGACCTTCGGGCTCTTCTCTGGGCGTGCAGCTGCACCCAGCCAGCACCAAGGCACGCGCTTTGGGGAGCGCCCAAAAGCCTGGGGATGAAACAAACCCAATTTCTTTCAGAATAAAGCAAGGAAGAAAGGCTGAGGCGCTGCCTCGCAGCCCACCGCCTGCTTTGCACCTCATCCTCGCCTGTCTGTCCTTCTGGCCGCCGAGCTGGAGGAGCTGGCCGCGCTGCCTCCCTGGAGATGAAGCCTTCCAACAGAGAACGCAGGTTCCTGAGCTCTCGGTAACAGAATTCAAGCACATTTTGCAGCAAACAGGACGGGGTGACAAACGGAGCCGCTTCTTCGCACGCTGTGAAACTCGTGGCCGAGCCGAGAGGCCGTGTACGTGCGCGCCCGTCGTGGGGGTTTCCCGCCACGCGCCCGCGTCCGCACGTGGGTCGGAGCCGCAGCCTTGCCCGCGTTTCGAAGGAAGCGAAGCTGTTGCTAGAGAAAATATTTACAGATGGATAGCGGTCGCCGCATCCTTTTGGCCGGGCGCCTGCGTCGCCAATCGTATCGCTCAGCCACAAAACCAGGCCAAGCTCGGCCTTATTGTTCGGGACGTGAAACGGGAATTGAGCGCGGGCAGTGGCCCTGCAAAGCGCGAAGATGTGTGTCGGAGAAAATGCTTATTCAGAAGGATTTCTAAACGGTGTCCTGACGTGGACTGGGCCGGCGTTATCTCGGGGGCCTGTAGCGGAGCCCTTCGCCCCGTGCACGGTTGCTGCCCGATTCCTGCCGACTCAGCTCCTCTTTGTTTTGCTTCTCCTTGCTAGCGAGAACAGAGATGCTGCAGTGCACGACTGGGTGGGTGACCTCAGCCTCCGTGCCAAACGGCTGACTGAAATGAACACAGCAAACACAATCCATTGTCTTCCCCCTGAAATGCCAGCTTTGTTCCACGTGGAGCCGCCGGCTTAGCCCTATAACCCCTTCGATGCTGCGCCGGGGATTCAAACGCCGCCGTCCCTGCCCTGGTGTTCCGCAGAGATTTTAAAAACGTAGCGGTGTCATATAAAGGGCTTCTTCGGCACCTGGCAAGAGGGAGGTGGAGCGGGATGATGTGGGGAGAGGGTCGCTCACTGAAGCAGCTCAGCCCCCACGTGCGGAGTGTTCACAGCTCGGTGCAAATCCACCCGAAATCAGGTGGTTTGGTCTCTGCTCATGGCTCAGTCTGTGGGTGTGGGATGAAGGAATTTTTTTAACGTGTACAAAATTACAATCTTCGCAATCTTCTCTTCCTTAAAGAGACCAGGAGCTGCTGGAGTGAGCCCAGTGGAGGCTGCGGAGCTGCTGCGGGGCTGGAGCATCTGTGTGGGCAGGCAAGGCTGAGAGCCCTGGGGCTGTGGAGCTGGAGAAGAGCAGCCTGAGAGGGGAGCTGAGCAATGCTGAGCAAGAGCTCAAGGGCCCGCAGGGGGCAAGAGGCTGGGGCCAGACTCTGCTCAGGGGTGCCCAGCGCCAGGCCAAGGGGCAGCGGGCACCAACTGGAAGCCAGGAGGTTGCAGCTGAGCAGGAGGAGCAACTTGTTTGGGGGGAGGGTGTTGGAGCCTGGCCCAGGCTGCCCAGAGAGGTTGTGGAGTCTCCTTGTGTGCAGAGATTCCAAGCGCGCCTGGACACTGCGATGCTGGGCCCCCTGCTCGGGGTGACCCTGCTGGGGCAGGGGGGTGGCACCAGAGCAGCTCCAAGGATCCTCTTCCAGCCCCCACCATGCTGGGATTCAGCAGAGCTCCCACCCCACACTTCTCCAGCTTCCAGGGATGCAGACACAGATGCTGGCAACTCTTTCATACGAGAAATGAAGAAGAGTGCCTAGATTTGAAACGAAAGCGAAGAGAGGGCTGCCGTGCCACCCACCCTTGCGTCTGCAGAGCACCCCAGGGGCGCCGGCTTCGTGGGGCGGAGGAGGCTGAGCTGGGGGCCATGCCCAGTGCAGCTCCGGCGAGGGGAGCTCAGCGCTGCTGGGAGCTTTGGCTGCTGTGAGATGGCAATAAACGGAGAGCTGGTGAGATCAGAAACCTGCTTTAAAGCTCGAGGCCTGGAAAAGGTGTTTCCAGTGAGCGCACAACTCCTGCTCTTCAAATCCTCCCTCCCTCCCTCTCCCCCTGCCTCGCTGGGAGACAACTGTTATTAATCAGTCCTGTAAATTGAAATCCATATTTTCCTCATGAGTTCTGAAACCCGTTTAAGGCCCCTAAACAGCTTCCATCAGCTGGGGGGGAAAAAAAAAAATTAAAAAAAGAAATCAGTTTTATTCCTCTTGCTGAAGCCTCCTCGGGAGCTCTTTGTCAAGAGGCTTTGGCGGAAAAACACTGGAAAGTTGTGCGGTGTTGCCGTGCGGAGCCCGCGTGGAAGCGCACCGAGCTGTCCTCCTGCCGCCGCACAATGGCCGGCATTGTCCCGCCGCCGGCGTTCGGAGCCAGCGCAGGGCTGAGGAGCCGGCTGAGCCGCGGCCCCTCCGCTCCGCACACGGGCAACTCTTCCGGGCAGGAAGAAAAAGAGAGACGAATCTTTTCCCAATTAATGGCACTGGTCCGCAGAGGTTAGAGAACGTCCCCGTCTCAAGATGCGATTCTCGCCGGGTTAAGCGCTGGACCTGATGATCTTCGGGGTCTCATCCAGCCAAAACCGTTCTATGGTTCGATGTTTCCGTGACACTTCAAAAAAAAAATTGGTTTTCAGAGGCACTTTAAAGCTGGGATATAAGTCGAGCCTCTGTCTCATCTAAGCTGAGCAAGTGCTGCTCTCTGCTCAGAGCTAAGCTTTATTAAATATTGACTCGCTCCCGCCCATTATTTTCTGCTCCATTATCTCAGTTTCATTAGCGTTTGCGATTCCTCGCCTTTCGGGGAATTCAGAAGCCGTGTTTTGTCTGCCTGCCTTCCCGCTGATAAATCATGAACGAGCTCCCGGCCAGGGGAGCATCCTACCAGAAAATAACCCCCACGTTGCGTTTGCTCGCCAGGGAGATGGCACGAGACGGGACGTGGAGCTCCCACGTCTCGCTCTGGAGCGTCACCCTCACGGGCTCTGCTCCCCACCCTGGTCTGGAAGGGTCCGTGCCGGGGGCTCCTCCGGCGAGAGCTGCCTGTGGGCTGGAGGCTCCCGGCGCTGGCGAGGGCTCCGGGGTGCGCAGGCTGCTCGGGGCCCTCCAGCCCCAGGTGCACATCTTCACGGCTGGGTTCTTTCCGGGGGGATTCTCCACCCCAGCCTTTGCACCCTGCTGGAAAGGGCAATGCTCAAATTATTTGCCGAGTGCTGGAGGAGGTGGGAGGGAGGGGGACGGAGAAGGCGGGGGATCCTGTGCTGGCTGCGGTGCTGGTGCTGGGGAGATCCCCCGTGTTCTCTTAGCTCAGCTTTCCTGCCTTGCTGTTGGATTTAATCTGAGCAAGTTTGCAGGCCCTGAGCCACCTTCTGGTGTCCAGCCCCTGCTCAATACCTCACCTTCTCCATCAGGCAGCCCAGCCCAGCAGCCAACCTGCCACGCGCAGTCATAGATTCATACAAGGTTTTGGGAGGGAAGGGACCTTTCAAGCTCATCCCATCCAACCCCCCTGCAGGGAGCAGGGCCATCTGCAACTAGAGCAGGTTGCTCAGAGCCCCCAACAACCTCCCCTGCAATGGGGACAGGGATGGGGCAGCCACCACCTCTCGGGGCAACCTGGGCCAGGATCTCCCCACCCTCAGTGTAAAATATTTCCCCTGGGAGCTTCTCTGATGCACACGGACACAGGCTGAGTGAGAGGATCATGAATCTGTAGCCTCTCTTTTTCAGTGCATGGAAAATTTTAGCCGTCAATTGCGTTAATGGCTTGGAGAAGCGTGCCAGATGAGCGAGCGCCCTGTCAGTGCCCCTCCTGGGGCTGTGGTTTAAAAGCAGACCCTCTCTGTGCTCCATCCCCCAGAACAAATGCTCGTGCTGTTTTCTGTGACTGATTCTTTCTCCAAACTGCAGCAAATCATTCGGACTGGCTGTCCAGAGGAGGAGAATAATCTGAGCTTTGCTAAAAATCAATTAGACTGGATCCTCAGCGGGCTGCGGTGCCAGGCAGGTTTGCACTTGACCGAGGAGAACAGTCGCAGTTTTGCTGCAGCAGTGCAGCTTCACCTTTAAACTCTCGCCACAAGAAGGACATGGAGGGGCTGGAGCTCCTTTGCTCCAGGCTCAACACCCCCAGGTCCCTCAGCCGCTCCTCCCCAGCCTCCTGCTCTAGCCCCTTGCCCAGCTCCGTTGCCCTTCTCTGGCCACGCTCCAGCCCCTCCAGGTCCTGCTGGGAGGGAGGGGCCCAAAGCTGAGCCCAGGATTCCAGGGGCGGCCTCCCCAGTGCCCGGGATTTGCAGGGGGCCGCTCCCTGCCCTGCTCCTGCTGCCCCCCTGGGGCTGCCACAAGCCAGATGCTGGGGGCTTCTTGCCCCCCTGGACACACCCTGGCTCAGCTCCCGCTGCCTGTGGACCAAACCCCCCAGGTTCTTTGCCCCCGGGCACTTTCCTGGAGCT
>WEIS01004862.1:0-13212 GCA_013389965.1 Todus mexicanus | reverse complement strand
GGGGGGGGGGCATGATCTGTATCTTTGTATCTCTATAAGCACCTTTTAATAAATAACACTTTGTGACAAAACTAACCGGTCTTGTTTCTGATTTCTAGCAGAAAAATCCTGTCCACCTGGATGTAGCTGCTACAGCCGGCGTGCTTAGGAAGCTCGTGGCACCTCACCCGTCTGGCTATTGTGAGCCAAAGGGCTCTCTGCCCTTATAGCCAGGCAGCAGCAGAGGCCACTTGTTCTTTTATGGTATTTAAAGCACCTAAGAACGCCTCGCTAAGGCAGCTCCGCAGAGGCCGTAAACATTCTCACGCAGCTCGGGGATGATGCCTGGTGTAACGGAATGGAAAAGCCGCGCTTTTGGCGAGCCGGGGGTAGGGTTTAATTTTTGTTTAAAATAACTTCTGAAGTTCACGTTCCAACGAGGACTTGGAGTTACGCCGTGATGCTGACATTTCACATCCGAAATGTCTGTCGGTGTTAACCTGTGCTGAGATTTCAGACCAGCTTGGCTGTGCTGGTTCCTTGTAGCTGTGCTCCATCCCCCTGTGAGATTCCTTGTAGGGAAACTGTTGAAATGAGGGGAAGAACTGAGCAGCAGACATCTCTGTTGAGAGCTGCTTTATCATCAGCCACTTCACTTTACAGAGTTAATGCTGTAGAAGCTCTAGAATGAGACAATTGTAGTCAAACCTTTTAGTGTCAAATCCCCCTGTGAATAGACAGAAGGTTAGAAAGAGCTATAAGGTAGAAAAAAAACCCCAAACATGGTTGTTCAAAGCAGCAGTACTTGTATTATTGGTACTGTTCAGTATTAAAGGTGTTGTAGATGTGGTACAGGAGGTTCACCAGGGAGTGAGCGTTGTGGTCTTGGCTTGTGCAAATTAGCACACGGCTTGTTAATTTAAAAAGAGTTAACACAAAAGGGTCAAGGAACTCTTTAAGTGTGACGCTGGTCTTTGGTTGTGTGTCGTTTTAGAGCTTAAGTGATGGTTGTAAGGAAACTAGAAAAAATGGCATATTTGAAAATGTCTTCACTGTATTAGTTGCAGGATATGTGGCAATTTTGCCTGGAGTTTTCCATATATGTGGCACTCAGTAGGAAAAGGCAAGTGTAGGAATGTCTGTATCCTACAGTATTGCCTCTAAGATTAGCGCAATCAGTAGCTAAATCAACCTGTTGAATGTTTTGTGTGGCTTTCTTGAAGAGACAAAATTATGAGAGATTTCTGGGATAAGAAAGGTGTCTTAATTCTGTTTGGTAGTCGCATATTGCTCTTGGCTTACCGTGTTTATACGCAGATAAAAAGAACTCGGAATATACGTAGACTCACAGCCAAAATATTCTAGAAATGTTAAAAATACTGATTGTAGTTCTAGCACTGCACTGCTTTGTATGTTACGAAATCCTGTGCTCCTCTACGCCAGGCTTTGCAGATGTTCAGGAGACGTTCAGCCTCTTTTATTTTTGTCTCAAGTGTTTATTTCTTTTTTTAAATGTTCTTCCCCTTGGTGTTACTATTCTGCAAGGCAACTTTTTTTCCCCACGGTGGTTGAGCAAGCATCTGCCTTGCGGTTCAGAAGCTCTATCTGTGTGGAACTGCTGTATTTTCTGTACAAATGAAGGTCGGATGTACGCTCCCCACAAAGCTTTATCATCTAAGTGCTTGCAAACTGCTGAGATAAGAGTGTGGTAAGAAGCTGTGAAGTACTTGCAGGTATAAAGAGAAGAAAATCCTCACAACGTGAAGTTGACACCAGAAAAGTTCAGTAAGGAATAGCTGGATTGTAAAAATGAAAGGTCAAACCTTTTTTCTAGTCATGGAGAAAACTGTGCTTTGCTCTTAACTGTCAGCAAGAAGTTCCTTCAAATTTATTATTGTGTGTGAGAGACAAACAAAACCAAACCCCACAGATTAAAACACCTGGTAATGATAAATGCTTTCCTACATTTTCCCCAGCTCTGGCACATCCCAGTCCCCACCTTCGGAGAAATGGATATTTAGTTATTCAAACACAACCGTGCAAGTTGGTTTTCATCATTTCCTTGTGTTGTTGCTGTTGAAGACAGAGTTTACCAAGCTTTAGGAAGCCTGAATCACTGCACTGTGCCCACTGAAATTCAGCGGTGGTTTCATCAATCTGGTGTGGGTACATTTTTGTAGCAGTGCAGCGGCTCTTCTGGGTGTGAATGATCATGAAAACATTGACGATGCAGGCTACTCTGTTGTAAATATTGGTGTGAGGAGAGATCTCCCAACTGGGTTTCCTGTCAGCTCTGCAGCTAACAAGAACGTTCGCTCTGTAGGTGCTTTTTCCAGTAGCACCAGTAAAACGCCGTTCTCTGCTCCGCTTGTCAGTGCCGCTCTCATTAGCGGCTTCAGAGATCTCCGGGGAGAAGCAGTCCCACTTTTACTGAATAAACTACGTCCAGACTTTGTTGTGTTTTGTGGCTGCGAGTCTTAACTACAATCCCACGTGTTACAAAATGTGTGCAGAAATCGGTGAGGCATTAACCGATGTGTGTTATTAGCAGCCGGGCACCAAGAGGAGAGGTTTTAGTTCTCAGCTGATGTCACTGCTGCTTTCATCCCAGCCCGTTCACCGTGGCGGGGGTGGGTTTGGCACGTATCGTGCGGTCTTTTCATTCCAAACATAAAATGTTTCTTCTTTTTTTTTTACAACTGATTTGGTAATCTGGTGTTTGGACAGAGGAAAAGCTGTGTTGTAACAGACTATTTTTATTCTTGCTGGTATGTTTGATGGGGTTTTTATTATTATGATAGCAAATACATTTGTATCAGATGTTAATGTTAGCTCGTTTAGCAACGGTGGAAGAAAGGTGCCTGTTGCCAGGATTTACTTAAGATGGGATTCAAAACCCAGTTTTTGCATGTTTTGTCACGTGCTGTTAAATTTTATGAGTATAGATGTTCAATTTCCCTTCCGTTGCCTAGCAGAGGGATGCAAGATAGTGGATTTGATTCCAAATCCACTTAACTTCTCATATTTTTTCGAAGGACTACAAGCTGGTCACATCGGTGACAACAGTGAGGCTGTTACAGCTACCCCGGGGAAAGTCGTGCAGCGTTACAAAATCAGAGTAGCAAGTTCTACAGAGAAGCCGAAGATTTGAACGGCAGCTTTAATTTAGATGTGGCAAAGGACCTCGGTTCTCGTCATCTGCAACCAAGTGATCAGTTGGTCTTTCAGAACTTGAAGCAGGTGAAAATGAAGTTACTGGTTTGGGTGCTGATGTTCCTGCTCACGGCTGCTGGAGGAGAGCGTCCTAACATGTTTTTCAAACCAGCAGTTTGAGTGCCAGCGGTAAAGGCGAAGGATTAGATCTACCTGTCGTCAGTGAGTAATCAAACCTGCTCTGGCACCCTTTATTCATAATCTGTTCCGTGAGAGGCGTAAGACGCTAGTTAGTACTAGGAATGTGTCCTATGCATGTTCACTTACAGGTGGTGTCAGCACATCAGCTGTTCCAGTATTGTCCACTTTCATTTTTAAGGCTCTTGGTCTTTTTCGCTGGCTTCTAAATGATCTCCACAGCAGCAGCTTTTTTTTCCTGGCTTCCAAGACGTAGATGTTTTTACTGATTTAACGGGTTTTTCTGTGGAAGTTTTGATCTTTCAAGGCTAGAAGAGATGGGTTTTCTACAGGACTGGGGGAGTGGTTTTCTGTGTAAATATAGTCAGTCACCAATCCAGAGCAAATAGGGTGTGAGTGTTCCTGAAATAAACTTAAGTTAGAAACATTTCAACTTGCCTCTGAATCTCTAAGTGGTTTGTATTCTTCCTAACAGTGAAATCTTGTTTTATAAACACTTGCTTGAGCAACCTCACATCTAAATCAAACATGCAGGGTAAAACTTAAATGCAAAAAGCATGTTTTTGCAAGTGGCAATTACATATTTAATTGCTGTGAAAGCTACCAGGAGAAAAGGTCTTTGACGTTTTAACATTAAAATGAGGCTGCATATTACGTTCGATGAACCTTAACTGCAATCTTCTGAATAAGTTCACCTTCCAAAATAGGTTTTCTTCCTTAAATATTTAACTTCTGCTATCTACTTTGGAGCAACAGTGTGGTCACTTGTTCAGTCTTTTCTGATACCAGACTGGGAGTAAATATAAAGTGCGTAGGTGTCTGTTACCGTGTCTGCTTGGAGAGCTAAAATAGGCGGCTGTTTCCCTTTGGCCAAGAGAACAAACTCTGGTTGGATTAATTTCTTGATACTTGTGTTGGTAGATTGAGGAGTTTCTTGTTTTTCAGAAGTAGTTTTGACCTGTCACGGCCAATCTGAAGTAAGGATCTTCTTTGCTTACACAACCTGTTGCTATGCTGGATCTTGGAAGGCTTCGTTCACCCCAGCAAGACTTGTTGCTGCAGAAATAGCCATGTTAAAAAGTCCAGGAAGGAAATCAAGCTGTTAAGAGCTGCCTTCTCAATACTCACCAGCTTTTTCAGACACTGGTAAGTGGCTTGCTCAGTCTGGATTTTTACTGAACTGTTTTTCTATACTTGTAGAGATCAAAAAATAGTGTTTGAGCCCCATGGGGAGTCCTTGGACATGGTCCATGTGCTGGCACAGGTGTCACTCTCAAGCTTGTCCGCACTAATAAACCATTGATTAAAATGATGGATTATTATAGATGCTGGCACAACATGACCCGGCTGAGTCAGGACTGTAGGTGCACAGCCTTTCCTTGTAACCAGTCCCTGGAAAACAGTGTGTGTGCGTGCAGCCCAGAGCTCACCAGCACTACAGTCGCTGCTCCTGCTAAGCCTGGCTGCTCAGCAAGGGAGCATGTGAAGGTGTTGGAGACACGACCTTTCTTCCGGGGCTTTTCCTGTCCAAATTACTGTAATCACTGAGGTTAACTTACTTTTTCAGCCTCAGCTAACAAGACTGCAGTTGGTCAGTATCGATTCTCTTCTAAAAGTATTAGTGCCCTCAGTCTTTGGAATTAAATTTAGCTCTAAGTAGCTGCCGTTCGTACAGTTTGATCAGTAACTAAATCCTGATTTATTTACTTTTTCCTACTTAGCCACCTTCTTCAAATGATGCTTTTTATTTGTGTGATTGTTCGGAGGATATTATTACAGGTAGCTAATTCCCGGGTGGCCAGGGAGTTAGCAGAACAATCAGCTGTGTAATGCCCGCTTAACCTGTGAATTAATTGCCAGACTGTCCTGTTCGCAGGAGCTTTGCGCCTTCAGGGATCCGCTTTCCCCTGCAGCGCTGCTGTGTGGGCTGTCACCCCGTTAGGTACAGCTGTAAACACAGCCACTGAAACCAGCTGCGTTGTGGGGCATCCAGGACTCGACATGAACAAAAGGCTTGGGGTTTTTGGAGAGTTTAATTATTCTGCATCAGCGGAAGATCTTGTGTTAGTGTGGGAGTGATGTCCTTGCGAGCAGCGTTAACGAGGGACAGAGTGGGGTGAGCACAGAAACAAGCATTTGGCTGAGGGGAGTCACTGCTTGTTAAACCGACTGACTGACGGGAAACACGTGAAGCTACGTTCTGATTCTGCCTCCTAAGACAGTGTTTCAAACTTGCATCTCTTCCTGATGTATACAGAAAAGGATTGGGGGAAAATACCCTCTGCAGTGGGGCGCTCTGTGGACACGCCTCGAACTGGAGCTTTACGTAAGGGTTCTGCTAAAGTCATCTGGTGCTTCCTCTGCTGCTCTTAACTCCTGTTCACGTAATGCTGTCTCATGGAATAGGTCTCTGTCCTTCCCCAAAATAATGAAGCGAGCAGATTTCCTGCCTCGCTGAAAGCGCCCTGCAAACCAGAGAAATTTCACTTCCAAAAACTTAGGCATCACTTGGGTGGGGTTTTGGAATTTTTGTATCATCAGCTGCTGGGTGAATTTACTGTAATTGAGCCTACTGTTAATCTGCTGAAATTGGAATCTTAACGAACGTATTTTTGATATGTAGACAACACACGTACCAAATGCTCTCTAGCTTTATACAGCAATAAAGCACCCCGTGTTCTTTCTAAACTCTCTTGGCTTGTCTTACATCACCTAAAAGAGGATTTTCAGTGGGTCATTCTTACGCTGTCTTTAGGGAAGCCTTCACCAGGATTTCAGTTTTTCCTGTATCAGATTATATGCGCGTGTTTGGACTCCTAAACTCTGTGATGCTGCCGCCTGCTTTATTTGAGTTGCCCATTTTTGGTTGGCACAGCAACTCGGAAGAACCATTTTTAAACAACCGTTTCAGAGTCCTTTAATAGCAACGTAGGGAAGGTGAAAGAACACTGCACGGCGCTTGCTTAGTCCATCTGGAAATAGGAGATGTGGTTGGAGCTTGGCTGTAGATACCATTTTCTCAAATACTAGGATATATTTACCAGATAAACAGCTCAGCTACGCTCTTCTACCACCTGGTTTCTGCAACTCTGAGTAATAAGACATAGGGAGCAAGATCTTTTATGATGGAAAGGTACAAGCAGTTGGCATCTCAAAATAGCTCTCAATTCTTAAGTGAAAGAAACTTCCTTGTTGCGTGCAACTTGAAAAAACGGTGGGTGGAGGAAAAGCTAGTGAGCTAGTGCTCGAGTTCTAGGCGTACGCAGCTAAGGAGGAAAACGAGGGGGAGAGAACAGTCTCCGTACTGTGTTTTTGTGCTATTACAGACTCCAAATTGCCATGGCAACGAATACTATTTCTCTCTTCAGAATTGCGGAACCGTGCACTGACAAGTTAAGGTCATGATTATCTTCCAGCTGACAAATACTTAAGATGCATTGCTGGATTCACTGGTTTGCGTTCCCTTCTATGGTTACGGTTTTATCTGAAGGAAGAGCCTTGCAAAGCAGCAGCCGTAGTTATGCCAGATCCCCTTCCGTAAGGGTGGTGCCTTGGACTGTAGCACCAGATAGCATCTCGAGCGGCTACGGCCAGAGGGACACTCATGCTCGCAGCATGTGGAGCTTTTAACCTCGGGCCATCAAGCTATTTTTGGGGAGTGAGGAGGAAGTAACAAATGACCTGATGCTTGGCATACTACACATCTTCATGAGACAAATTCTGTTGGAAATACTTCCTTTCCGAGACTCGGCACCAAATAACAGATTAGTTGTCTGCCTTTCAGAGAGAACCTTCTGGATATCTGCCCCATAGGACGTTTCACATACAGGTTACTTCTATGAGCTGTTCTTCTGTTAGCTCCTAACAGCTCCACCTTACCATCATTACAGTTGTAATGAAGCTGTTATCCAAACCAGTAATTTTTATGGCCGTGTAAAGATAGTACAGACAATTAAAATTTATTATCCTGGTGCCATAGCCTAAACTTGATTTTTTGAACTCCTCAAGTCAAGTTGGATATTCTAAAATCTGCCCTGGTGCTGTCATGGAGATGTAGGTGAGTAAAGTACTTACTGGAGCCTATTTTATTTACATTTTTAATTTCTCACCTGCAGTTCCCCATAGTCTCAATTTTCCTGAACAAGGTTTCTGTACGTGGACTTGCTGACTAATTATGACAGAGAATGTGACACATCCAGTCCTGTTTAAATATCAGAGTAGTGATTCATCAGGTGCTGAGTAACAGTGGATGGAAGAGACTTAAAGGGAGAGGAAGCATCTTGCTGTACACCCTGCTCTTGTGTCATTGTTGGATATGTGTATTTGTCAAACACTCCTTGATGGAGGGATGACTTGAAGCTAAGAGATGAGTTGGTCTGTGCAGTCTTACCTTCTCTTAAAGCCTGTGCTTTGGGTCTTCAGCAATAGAATCTGCCATTAAAACTGAGCTCGAAGCATTTCAGTAGGGCAAGAGCTGCAGTTACACATTCCAAGTCGGTATTTGACTTTCTGCTCTATTACGTATTCCCATAAATGGCCAGAGTTTGGACTAAGTAGGTTCCTTGTGGAGCCTGAAGCAAGAAGCGCTGCTTGGTATGGGCTAATTATGCTTTTCTGGTATCTTTAGAACTGGAACTTCCCAGTGCTTCGGGCAGAAATAATCCAAACGAGACTGTTAAAGAATCGCCTCTTGCTCAAACCTTCAACTCGGGAGATTTTTACCTTGCCCATCTGTTAGCCCCGCAATGCATTTTCACATTTCACTGTGAACACTCCAGTTAGAATTGGCCATTTTCAAACCAGTTATCTAAAAAAACCCCCTAATTTTCATTTTAGGGAAGGGGACTAAGCCCTATTTCTGTAGAAATTCCTGTCGTGCACTGCTGCTGTGATGGACGTCGGACCTGCGTGTCTTGCAGGCAGCTCTGAATCAAGTCAGCTAACTGGGCTGCCCTCATCCCTTGGGTTACGAGACTCACTGCTCGAAACTAGTAAGATTGAAGTAGGCGCATGTGCTGTCCTTTGTCTCCAGGAGCTGTCGTCGACACATACACACTCTCTCCAGCTTTCTCCGAAGCGACGGGAGACTGACTGGGGAGAGCTTTCACATTTTTGGTTTAGCTACCTGATCACTTGTTCTCTGGGCTTAAATCAAACTAAGAAACTCAAATCCCCTAGAGATTCTCTTAAACCTCGAGGGTTTAAAGAGTATCTGCAATAAAGCTTAAGTACAGGACAAGGAGGGGAAAAAACCAGCTTCTCCTACAAGTAAGCTTGCTTTTTTTTTTGTAGTTTTGAGATGTAATACTCTTCTATTCTCTAACACATCTAGTCCTCGCTTTCATAATCTCAGATCCAGTTTGAGCCCTTCTGCAGTTTAGCTTTCACCAAATGATCTGCTGCAGACAGCTCTCTCTATATTTTATAAAAACCCCACGGTTTTCATCATTTAATCCGAGTTTAACGTTGCTGTGCTGTCCCACTGCATTTTGAAGTCTTTTGTGTGGTCAGCGTTGCCAGGAATAGCCATGAAAGCCACTTCCTCCTGCTTGGAAAATTTCTCCGCCTGCTTAACTTCCGCTGCCTGCCAGAGCAACAAGCAAATACTAATTAATACTCGCTAGCAAAATTCATTCAAGTTGGCATTTTAGCCGATCAGGTGCGGACTAAATTAGTGAGACCTGATGGTGGCTACCGCACAAAGGTGTAATTAAGCACTCTTTAGAAACTAGCTTCAAATTAGTAAGTGACTCGTTAAATGAAGTGTGGTTGTCACATTGGCTAACCCAGCTGGAACTGCAACTAAGTTAAGGCTACAAAAATAGCTGTCAGGAGGAGTTTGCAGTAGGTTTTCTGTAGAGTCCTTCTGGACTAGAAATCTATGTTTCCTGGACTTTAATGTTAACAGGTAGCAGTGCTTTAATTTCAGATCAAGCAGAAGCCTGCTAGCTTGCTTGTTAAGGGAAATTTCAATACTAAAACAACATACTCAGTATTTTTCTCCTTGATCCCACCCCCAAATAAATGCAAATGTTTTTTCCCCACCTTCTAATACTTACTTCTTCCCCTCCTTACCCATCTGCAGTCAGCGGAAATGAAAGTAATAGATGATTTTTTTTCCTTTAACGTAGATAAAGATCAATTCTGATCAAGCTGAGCCTATATTCTGATAACTGACTTGATTTAGAACCAAACCTGATAGCAATAATCAACCTGGTGGTGTTTAACCCATGTTGCCTTGAGAGGCCAGACTCCTGCACAGCTCTGCGTGTACCACTGCCCAGAGACTCCTGAATTGCTTCTCCCTGGACTTTTCTAGGTATCTTTCCACAAGCAGCAAACCCCATTAGAGCAGGTTTCCTCAGAAGAGCTTTTTAGATTACCATGTTCTCTAGCAAGTAGCTATTTGGAAATTGAGTAAGCAAGTAGGTGGCTCTGGGGTTGTTTTCAGCAACATTTTAGGTATAGAATAAAGACAGTGAAGAGACTCCAGTAGCCTCTCTGCTGTCATACACCAAGAGATCAGCCCTCAGCTAATGTGTAGAACGCTGAGGAGATTCCTGACTGTACTCGCTAATGAATCAAAGCGCTGACTCAGCAGTAAACTTCAGGAGTAAATGCGGTTTGGAGCAACGCAACACAATGAAAGGCTGACTCAGTGTAACTTCTATACTCTTGCCTCAGGAGGAGACACCGAAGGAGACCAATGTGTCACAGCCATGGCTGATGTTGGCTCAGGCAGGCTGGTTTGAGAGCTCCACCAGCCTTTGGAAGCTGTGCTCAAGCCAGGGAGGCAAGAGCTCAGCAGCTGAGACCAGTCACCAAGGACCAAGACAGACCCATCTGCCTCTATTGACTTCCCCTTGTCACAGAACGAAAAAAGTAGAACCTGTATCTTGCAATCTCATTAGAGAAAAAAAACCCAAACCTGTAGAAGTCCTGGTGTTGTTTTCCTTTCAGAAGGAAAATAAATAAATAAATAAATAAGACCCTGGGGAGAAGCTTTAGTTTTAAGGGCTGGTGATCATTAGCGTGTAGTACTAAAGCTGGGGAGTTTGATTCATTAGAGAAGTCTGCATTTTAGGTTAAGAAGATCATTAGAATTTTAACTGCACATATAAGACTTCAATTTTGAGTTTTAAGGTGGTGAATGGAACAGTTTTGTTACATTGTCTTTCAAGACTTTGAAGTGACTAGAATAGACAGGGGGTTTTTCTTAGGAAGTGGGGATAGAAAGCAGGAAAGCTCGCTCTCAACTCCTAGGAAGGTCAAGATAAAGCTGATTCATAAGTGATTTAAGAAACTAAACCTCAGTGAAGCTGTTTAAAAACAGTTTAGCTCTTCAAGCATTAATTCCAGTCACATTGCTCAACAGATCTCACAGCTTTAGAACTTGACACAAGCACCATTTTAAACTGAGTTTGCTTTTAGTTTCTCCTCCTCTCCAGCTACGCTGAGGCTTAACGCTCCAGATTCAGATTCCTTTTCCTGAACTCTTGCTTGTTGCGCAGGCTGGTTGGAGTTGTCAGGTATGTTCTCATCTCTTCTACCAAGAGCAACCCCAGTCTATAGCTACGAATGAACTCCAAATCGTGACACTGGGTAATCAAAGAATAGCCAAGTCCTAGTTTTAAATACTAAACTCTACAATGGAAACAAGACTTGTCAAATTTCGAACCAGATTGATTTTCCGTGCCTGTCTCAGAGTGATGCAGCAACACCAGCCTGCTAATATCTTCTTAATATCTGTTTTGCTACAGAGGACACCTGCTTCTTGATGCTGCTGGCCTAAACTCTTTGGAAATAAAAGCTAACAGACAGTAAAATGGAAAATTTATTAGTGCAAGTTGGTCGCTCAGGTTCTTCCAACAAGTACATAATAGAATCCCATGCTTAATACATTATAAACAAACCTGTCGTAAGTTAAGAAAAGTTGAGCTTGTCTTGAAGTAACAATGTGTTACATATTGTCATCGTCTGATTCATCTTCCTCTTTCAAAGATTCCTGTTTAAAAAAAAGAAAAAGTTTAGTTAAAAAAAAAATAGCTTGACAGCTGGTTTCTGAGGCAGCCTATAATAAGCAAAATGAGTTTTGCTGTAGCTTTACAATCCTCTCCAATCTGTCCAAAGCCTTATATTCAGCAAGCTAATTCGAGTCTTTAGGCAGGAACGCTGAGCGCCATCGTTACTTGTAAAGCAAATGCAAAGCTGGTAAGTGCTGGAAGTCTTCACTTGCCCCAGCTGGTTACCTTTAAAAAACTCTTGACTTAACTACCTCTCCTACTTGCTCATACACGTTTCCTTTTGAAGGAGAAACACACCACCCCTGTGCAAGGCTGCTGAATGACACTGCTTTTGAAAGGAAGAACTAACTCTGGACTGGACTCTAAGCTTCCCTCTTCTCCCTTCAGAATAACATCAGCCAGCGCTGAAGTGATGCGTGTTGTAACTACACCTTCACCAGCCATCGCAGCACCTAACCTCCAGTTAGTTCCTTCTCCTCTAGACTTGTTTATCAAGCAAAGCACTAAGACAACGCATAAGTTTGCGTATTTACCTTGGCATATTTTTCTGCTTCTTCCCTGATGTCTTTGGGAACAATTTCATGTTTTCCGTTGGTTACTGCCAATAAAAAGAGGGTATCTTAAGTAGAATTCGCACAAGGACCTTGACATACAGAGTGAATTGAAGTAGCAACGTTTAACTTTTTAAAAGTTCTAAATTCTCAATGGTGTTTCTAGAAATCACAGAAATGCATTACTTTCTCCAACCCAGCTGAGTTCCAACTCAAAAGCTTTATCCTTTACTTCGTCGTGAACTATGTAGATTCTGGAAGGAACAGAGAAAGCAACAGATTAGAGAACAGACTAAATTGATCAACAGACTAAATATACTTTCTTCATTTCAGATTTCTTCTGAAGTAGGGTTAATAGAAGCTCTCCCCTTGCTTCCTCCCCTGCCTACACACAAATACTGGAGAATTTACCAGGCTTGAGTGCTAAGATAACAATACATTAAATGATTACAGCTAAGATACAGGTTGAGATTCAAGTTAGTAGTTAGAACAAATATTAAGATTCAAATACTGCAAAACCAAGGCTACAGCATCATCGCCTGCTTCTGCCAGACTAGTTATAATAGGAGCGTCCTGTATTTCTCCTGTAAAACTGACTTCATTTCACACTTTAAGACTAAATCCCAACACTGTAGGATGCTGTGTCTAATTAAACATGGCAAACACGATGGTAATCAGAACTTCACGCACAAGTAGTATCACAGCATACCCAGTACTGTCTGGACTAGTAAAACCACTCCTTAGTCTGTAGGATAAAAATATTACCCTAGAATAGCAATATTGATGTCGCCACATTGTAGTTATCAGTCCTCAGTGGCAGAACAAACAAACTACGACACCCGAGTTGAGACGTACGCTCAAAACACCAGTAAAACTTAAGGGCCACCTGTGGCTTCACTCGCTGAAAAGTTTTATTCCCTGCCTTGTTTCAGAAAGCATTAGTAAGTCCAAAGTTGAAAAATACCGGCTACTTCTAGTCAACATAGAAAGCTTGGAGATGGTGGAGGAAGGAAGGATACCTTCAGCACCATGCTAAGTACTTCCATGAAAGTTCCACAATAAAAATACTGTGAAACAAATGCGAAGAACAAAATCAATGCTGGTGTCCAGGGAAATACCACGATATGCTTATGTCTTTCTGACACCCTTCTGTCAATGACTGGACTTACTGATCATTGTCCAAGATGATCTATAGGCTTATCATGTGTTCAGCTGGTGATGAGCCTTTTGCAACTCGGCGTACCGTTGCAAGCTCTTGAAGAAGTTACTACTCTTCAGTCCAGTGAGTGTTTTAGGGTTAAAAAAAA
>WEIS01004853.1:0-14085 GCA_013389965.1 Todus mexicanus | reverse complement strand
TAGATGGGTGACCTTGTCATAAAGGAAATTAAGGTGGTTAAGCATGACTTTCCCCTCATGGTGGCTGTGACCAATGTCTCTCAAGTGTTTTTCAATAACTCCCAGAATAACCTTCTCCATAATTTTACCAGGCACTGAAGTGAGACTGACAGGCTTGTAATTACCAAGCTCTTCCTTCTTACACTTCTTGAAGATTGGGACAGTATTTGCCAACTTCCAGTCAGCTAGGACCTATCCAAACTCCCAAGACCATTATAAAAATAACGGAGAGCAATCCCACAAGGAAGTGACAGTGTCTGCACGCTAGTAGTAAAAATATTACAAAGGATTAGCACCGCTAGAGATTTAGTGTGATAGAGACAGTCCCCAAATGGAAACCCCATGATATTTCAAAATCAACCAAAACTCAATGAAGAAGCAGAGAGATAATGAGGCATTCAGATAAATATAAATTCTTTATTCTTTCTAAGAGAAATGTTATGGAATAGAGTAATAGAATTATGACACTTTGCCGTTTGTGATCTCCCTTGAAATATATATAATTAAACTTCAGTCTCATAGACTTTTATCTTAGAATGTCCTCTATTCTTTTTAATACTGCAAATGATGCCAAGACAAAAGGCCAAAGAGAATTTCGGTCTTTATTTATTTAAGAAACTGAAAGTTCGAAATGAAAATGGCTACTTCCTATATGGGTTTCTGTTTCAATAGAAAGTATTTTCTCTTATACATTTTATGGACTTGTTTTGTTTTTGGATTGGCTCTGTTGTAATGCAGATTTTTCATTAAATCTTAAGTTATTTGCTCAGACGGGAATGGCAATCTGACTGCTGTCCAGTGATGAAGAAATAATATTTGGGCTATCAAATACTATGGAGATGCATCTGGTTTAAGAATAAAATAGACAGGCTGAGGAAAAATAAAATATCAGTCTCCTCACAAGACAGGGGCCTAAACAGAGGAATTTCTGGTCTAAACAGATGTCCGTGACAGGTTATCACCACAGGTGGGTGGATTTCTTACAGAGCAATTCAGTTCAAAAGTCCAGATTTTTTAAACAGTTCATAAAAAAAGACATCTTAAACTCAGAGACTAAGAACCATTTTAGTTTTCTAGTTAGCTAACAGGAGCACTTCAGGACATTTGGAAAGGAAATTAAAATAAAATAATTCTCTGTCTGTGTTTATGATATGGGACCTCATACATCAGCTGCTAAGTTTCAAAAGCTCTCTTAACTTCATGGGGGTTTTACTGAGCAGCCGTCTTGGAATAACATATTTTCCTGGCTCTTTTCTTGCACAAATACACGTAGAGGTTTAGGAAAGGGAAAGGGTATGTCTGTCAAAGTACTTGCTTGTAGAGATCCTATTTAGACTTTTGCGTCTTTTATGATGGGATGATCTTCAGTGCAGTGTGCAAGACAGGGAAGGTATCCTGCATTGGTAGGGTCAGCAAAATAATTTTAAGATACATTCAAACCTGAGTGCTCCATGAAAAATATCCCTGCGAAGTAACTTGTAATCAGCAGAAAAAAAATTCAGTATTGGAGCACAGCACTGTCACTCACAGAAATTTTGAAGATTTGCATTATGGGAAATACAACCCACTCTTTGCCAAAGGAGTCTCATGAGTGAAAAAAAGCATCATTTCACTTTTTCACCCTACAATTCACTTGGAAAAAGGATTAGTGGGATATAAATATTGATTTATTTCTTAGATATCATAACAGTTTTGGGTTTGTGGGAAAGGTGAGTCAAAGAAAGCCAGTGTTGATGCCTTGCCTGATGGTTCATGGAATTAACATCCAGTTACGGGTTTAGGGGATGAAGTATGGGGAAGATGGCAAAGGTGACTTTACAATTGCTTCCTCAGAAAAGAATCCACACAATTGTCGAGTCTAAACTAGACTTACTGCTCTCCAATCTTCCCTGATCCAGTCCTTTCCAACCTTGGGATGCCTGTAGCCTGTGAAGGTGCTGAGAATCTCCTTGTAAAAGCATCACAGGATTTTATTTTTCAGTCAAGTTCAGAAATCTTATCTTTGTTGTCTTTGACTTAAGGGTGATGTCATAAAATATGAACTATTATATTTGATTTTAAAAATACCTCACATAGTAAGGTAATGTAGTTCTTTTTTTCTGTTGTTCAAGAGTAATGAGTTGTCAGCTTCCTCCCCACTCTTTCCCTTACAGAACAATATACATGCATCGTCTTTCAAAAGAAGTAGCACTGCCATGACATTTCAAAAATGTTGTTCTAGTGCATGTGTATATATTTTTAAAGCTATAATTTATGAAGTAATATTGTACAAACAAAGCTAACTTCTTTATTCATGTCTTACACAGCAGGATGTGTCTAAAGGTTTTAATTCATTTCACTGTAACAGGTAGACTGTAGAAAAGATAATCTATTTTCAGCACAGGCACTAGCTAGAGTTACTTTTCCCAGTCTCATGGAGGAGCGTAGAACCTTAGTGCTGAAAGTTTGTCTTAATATCTTGGTGTGGAACCATGGCATGGAGAGTAGACTCATAGCACAGTTAGTGCATGGAGAGAGTATGTGGATACTCCAAGGAGAGGGCTATGAATTTCTCAGATACTGTGGGACGAAGTTTGAATGACTCATTGCACACCAGTTTACAAGGCAGAGGGATAATTGCGGGTGGCGGGAGACCAATAAACAAACTGGAAAGAGCCATTTTTGAGCAATGTCTCTGATAGCCCCCAACCCACTCGCCGGGGACAATGTGGGCAGGTGCAAGTCAGCAGAGCAGTGTCTTTGGTGGGACAGTTCTGGAAGGAGAAGATGACTTTAAGAGATAATTAGCTTTCCTCCAGCTCAGGTATCATGAAGAAATTCCTCTGTACTTGACAGGCAAATGCACTGCAGTCTTGAATTTTGAACCAATCTCCCGTGTGGTAAATGACACTACATTTTAGGCAGTTACGGTACATTGTGTGCTTAGATTCCACTCTGCTAAGTTCAGAACTGAAGGATAGGGCTGGAAATTGCTCTCTTCCTCCCACAGGGTGCAGGGCAGTGCCTGACACACAGTTTTCTTCTCTTAGTACCTGCAGAACAAAGCTGCTTAAGAATGTAAAATGACACCCCCCTACATGCTCTGTACACATATCCTACCATTAAAAGATGCAAATAAACCTATCTGTTTACATTGCAAATATGGCTGAACTGGTAGGGCAATAGGGAATTAATTGAAGAATTTGCTCGACAATGAAGACCCTTATGAAAAGGAAATCAACCATTAAATTACTTGCAAAAGAGAACAGTAATAGTGATTGGAGCCCTACTGAAAATAAAGGCCAAATGAGATGGAATTTATAATTTCCAGGATTTACGTAGAGCACTTTATACTCCAGATTTTCTTGCATAATTAAACCAACTTAGAAGGGAAAAGAATTACGAAAAGGAATCATGTGTTAATAGAAAACCAAAACCAGCAAAAAAAAAAACGGGGAAGAAGATATAAACATATCCGAGGAAGATAAAAGCAGGAATGATAGCAGCAAACCAAACAGCATTTCTCATGGCTGTTGCTACTTAAATACCTGACAACTCAAATATATCACACCTTGTCTCTGAATCAAAATTTTTTCCTCTCCTTCTCCATACAGATAAATCTTACTTTCTGCCATTTCATGAGGGAAGAAACTGAGGCAAAGGAGGAAAGCTGAATTATCCAGTGTTGTCCACTTCTTTTGGGGAGAAGCTATAAGAAAGTACAGGCATCTTGACTGTCCGGAAAAGGTGCTCAGATCATAATACCCTGCTTTGTGAGTGGAGAGAAACAAGTAAAGAAGGGGCAAAATCCTACTGCATTGACATACTCCTGTCTAGGAGGTGCTACAGGACTGATGTGTTCATGTGGTTCAGAGCTGCTTACAGGATGCAGAGAGTCTGTGCTTCTATTGCACTGCTTTTTAGCAGGGTACCACTGTCTGTTCCTACCTTGAAGGAGGGTTGGCTGCATGTAAATGTGGTTGGAATAACCAAACATCCTCACAGGGAAAGGGGAAAAGTTCTACTGAAGCCGAGCAAAGAAGAGATTTCCAGCTCTTTCCCCACCTTTTCTCAGCACTTGCAGTACAAACCCCTGGATATAGGGAAAGGCTTGAAAAGGAACTCTGTTTACTCTGAATCTGACAAAATAAGACAACTAGGGACAAAGGGAAAGGTTTTGTTTAGACTTTTTCACTATACTTATGTGAGAATGTGTTCTGTGTCAGACTTTTCTGATATACATGGTTAACACCTGATGTTTTTTCTTGAGACAAAGCCTCTCATGGGACACGGCTTTGTTTGAGTTCCCACTTGTCTAAGTACTGAAAAGTTGAGACATTGTTCAGAAATGAGATTAAAGAGGAGGATCTGAATCTCTGTTTACTAAATAGATGTGAGAAAATAAAAGCTGTCAGGCTGAAACAAACTAATCTATGCCTTTTCCGTGAAGGTGTCCACTGGTATATGCTGTGTTGGAAACGACAGGCATAAGCCTTCCAAGCAGGTGATAGTTTAGGGACTTGGGACAAAGACTGCACTTCACATGCAGCGGTACCTTGCAGTATCTTGGTGACCCTATCCATTCAGATTTGACTAATCCCTTTTAAAACTCACTTACTTCATTGGTCTCTCATATATCCTGCAGCAATGATTTCCACAGATTTCCCATTACACATTTTGAAAACACTGTGAAAACACAATTCTTCTTTGTAACATTGCTGCCTAGTGACTCATAAGCTCTCCACTGGTTTCTATTTTATGAATTCTGCAACTTTCTCATTTTATAGACCCCTGTCACTGTAAATTTCACTCCCAGTCATCTCTTTTGCAAGCTAAAGAGCTAATTTTTAGTTTGTCCTTGTAGTGGAAATTGCCACATTCCTCTGATCATGCCTGTTGCACACACGTTATCCTCTGTAGATCCAGGGCACTTCCCAGCAGTGAAAGAGAACAGTATCTGTACCATTCAGATTGTGGGAGCACCACACAGGTAGTGTATAACGTCATAACCATACTTTTCTCTTTTGCTGTTATTTCTAACAAGTCCCAAAATCTGATTTGTCTTTTGATCATTGACCAGATCTCAGTGCCCTGAGGGCACCGCCAGCCCCGACTGTTCCACTTGATTGCTTCTCCCATGCTGCCCCCAGCCCAGGACCCCATGGGTCCCCCCCAGCCTTCCTGCAGGGAACAGCCATCTCTCAATGCTCTCTGAGAGCTGATTCTTTTAGAGATTGTCTACAGTTACACCAAGACCTCTTTCCTAGAGCAGTAGTAGCTAACTTAGTGATCATGGTCGCACTCATAGCTATTTCCCCTACCCTCTATGTGTTATTCCGCATGGATCTGAAGTAATTTGTGAGATCTTAAATTGGTTTTTCAAAATCTTTTTGGTAAAATCAGAAGCATTTGACCTTTTTAGCAACCCAGCTCATCACAACTTCACCATTTCTCTTGCAGCTCCTCAGTCAGTTAGAAATGTAGACCAAATAATTTTGTACTAGCCACTAGCTCCAACATTTCATTGGTTTCTCCTTTTCCCAACTCCTGTCTTTTTCTCTCCTCAGGAGACCCACTATTTTCCTTTCACAGCTGAAGAGATGATTCACACCTTATTTCTTCTGCCTTTCGTGATCCAACGATTCTCATTGCTGGGAAGAAAACGTGATTAAATCTCACATCCCAGCAAAAAAAAGGTAGAATTTTTGTGCTCATGAGGAACACAAGTCACTGGAGTATTTTGTTTTGCTTTTTAGCAGTATCATTATTCCCTCTACAGAATTTAACTTAAGTAATATATTAGATAAAATATATAGTTGAACATTGCCCATAATCCCAATTTAGATGTGCATTGCACTATTTAAGTAGCTGACAGAATTTGACAAAGCTGCAAAATTTGCTTGAAGGAATGAAACAGGTTTCAGCACTTACGTAATCAGTAGTAACATGAAAAATATTATTTAGTCTGGGTTTTGTGGGGGGTTTTTTTGTCAACATGGCCTTTTTCAAGTTTTATCGCAGCTGCATGGAGATTATAACAATTTGCTTCCCCTGATCTTCGACACGTTTTCCAGAACTTACACAACAATTTTAGCAAAATTTAGTTTTGGATATTTCATCTGCCATGTATACTACTTTCTGAAAGAAAGAAACTGAAAAGGAATGTCAGCTGTCCTGTGGAGCATGAAAAGATTAGATTTAGTTAGACTTTTGCTTCTAAAAACTCATCAGTGCTTTACATCTGACTTCTACAGTTAACAAAAACACAACCAAACTAAACACGCCACAGAACAATATAGCCTATGAGGTTTTCTAGGATCAGTAAAATATGTGAAGCCTGATTGTGCAGATACTTGCACATGTGAACCCTTCTAGGTGCCCAGCTGCCTTACATTTCTTGTTGAACTGGCTGCCCCTCAGAGTAAGAAAGAGCTGGTTGCTGGCTGCTGTCACTTGAGAAAGGCCACAACTTTGGGACTTTGTCCTCTGTTCAGCTGCAGATGCAATACTTCTCTCTTAATTTGTTTAAAACTAGCAGTGGTTTAATGTCACCAGGTAGAAGAGATAGACTGGCAGGCAGTACAAATGGCTACAAAATGGATTTTTTTTTTTCTCATTCAGCTTTTGCAAACTGTTTAACTGGGCACACGTGAGTTTTAGCTCAAAGCAGCTGAAGTGAATTCCCTGTTTTTCTCCCTGCCCGGGGTGCTGATTTGCTCTGTGCCATCACCTTGGAGTACGCAGAGTAGCAGCTTCTTTTGGAATGAGATAAAACAGAAAGATGCTCTCAAGGAGGGCATCCATTGCACTGCCTGTTACTGAGAGGTGCATTTGGATCACGGATGAGATTACAGATGACCTGAAGTAAAAGCCTCCCAGATATGTACAGTGTCAACTTCAGGTCCTCAGCAACAAAGTACCATCTGACTTCCCTGATGGGTTTCTGTTGGGCCACGCTACTTGCTACTTGAAACGCAGCTACTGTGGTTCAAACCACCCAGGGACTAAGATCTGCCCAGTTGCCAGTGCTGTTAGCCTAACATATGGAAAAAAACAAGGCTAAAAATGCAACACTTTTCCTCTTAGTTGTGCCTTTAGGCAACAGGGAAAAATTATGTTAAGAAAGCCTGAAAACAGATGTTCTCCACCCCCGCATTCAATACCATTTAAAGTCCTGTTTACTCCTAATAGCCTCACTCGTACATGTCAGTTTACTGTAAGCAATTAAATCATAATACGTATTTTAAATTAAATTGAGCCATGACAATCATTCCTTTTGGTATCCTGTGCTAATCACCTCTTAGAGTGTTTACACTGCCAATGGATGGAAAATATGTGTGTAATTTTGATAACACTTAAGTTGACAAAGTCATTTAACCAATGGCAGTGAAATCTAAGATTGGAAGTGAACCACACCAGACAACAGTCATTATTGCCTGCTGTAATTTTTCCCCCCAAAGGCCACCTACATTATTTATACGACCTATTAAACTATGCGTATTTTTAAAGAGCTTAGTTACATTTTTTAATGACCTATTCAAATCAGAACAGCATTTTTCTAACTCTGGGTAATAAATGCCGCATAGAATGTGTTTTTATAACTTAAAATGAAAACTATGAATGGCAGTCACCTAAAGCGAGAGAAGGGAAACTGGGACTTAAAGGGCTCTCTTCTGACTTGTCTTGATTACTCCTGTGTTTGGCTTGGATGGTCTGTCTGGTTTAAGGGGTGTACTTCAGCAGCTTTTTTAGCTCAACTTTCCCTCATGGCCTTTTAGGTGGTACAGTTTTGCCATACAATTTTATAGATTCTTGTGTGAGAAATGCTGTTCTGCATCAATATAAAGTCCTGCTTATGTAACCCAAGTTTACAGTAGTGTGGAATTCCCCAAAGTAGGGCACTCTGCAGAGGCACTCGGTAAGTGGACAGTAATAAAGAGTGAAAGCAAGCATTCAAATCCTGCAATGCGCTTACACTGGCATTCCTTACCATATTTTAAATGCCTTCTATTCTCCTTAGAGTAACATGTGTGACATAGTTGTCCAATGAGATTTTATATTTAAATTTTCAGTCAATTTTATGGATCAATGAGGTATTTATCCTACAACTTAGTCATACACTACTCTGCCTCATCATCTTTTAATGAAAGTTGACAGTTAATGTCTTCTTTTAATTTCCTTACTCTTGGGCTACCTTTTGTTTCATAACACAATTTATCTGTGATCTGATGATCATTAACTTTCTTTAATAACTTAAGGAAACTTAGAAATGAGAACACCATTCTTTCTTTTTTTTTTTTTTTCATAATTCATGAAGCACAATAGCATGAATTCCGGATGGAAGTCTATCTCAACTTTGTCTTCTTGAATTTAGACTTTCTGGGGGTGTTTGCTTTTACTTTTTATTGTTTGTTTATTTGTTTGTTTGGTTTGGGTTTTGTTTGTGGTTTTTTGTTTGTTTGGTTTGGTTTTTGGTTTTGGTGGGGTTTTTTTGGTGTGCAGCAAGCTGAGAGAAAGAGCAACTCATTGTATTATTGCAATTTATGTAATTGAAAAAACTAGGTTTGTCCTTGACCCAAAGGCAGCATAACATTGTAAGAAATGGACAGCTGTCATCTTTTCCAATTCTTCTTTAGTTCTATATAAGTATTTTTAGATACATTCGTAGTGTAGATGAATTTGGATCGCTGAGGCTGTGCCTGAAGACTTGAAAAATAACATTAGTGTAATCTTCATTTTCAATAAAACTAGTCAGACAAGAGGATGATTACCATTTGCAAACAGTAATGAAGCAGTGATTTAATCTTATGAAGGTATGATGGACTAAACTGTTTGAAAATGATCGTTATCAGCACTGCACATAGCTGTTCTTAATCTGTATTTTGAATATATCTTCATTTAAGCAGGATAAAAAAGCTTCCTAAAATTCCTTTTGACATAGAATATAACAAGATAGCAATCTCTGCAAAACTCATAATTCTCAGGGAAATTGTTAACCAATTATAAACATAACACAAAATATCAATGGCTATGATGTATTTTAAACACAATTATGATAATAAAGTATAATCAAATATGTGCAAGCAGTAGCAATTACTAGTGCATATCATTAAGCCATCTGCTAATTAATCCAAAGCAATAATATGGTTTATTTAATAAGTTCCAGCATTTCTCTTTGAAGATGTGTACAGAAAAATAAGTGGTTTTTGTCTGATGAAGCAGGAAATGATTCTATGAGACTAGAGCTCTGCTGTAATAACTTGGAACCTCTCAGATATTTTTATTTAATTGTTGTGACTACTGAAATAATTTTAAATATCACCAGGTTGCTGGAAGCAAAACCTCCAACTGGAGAACAAGAATGTAGGAGCTGCCTTTGAGTACAAAACAATTCATGATAGCCAACAAATTGATCACAGAAGAGGAGACATCATTCCAAAGCCTGAAATGAGACAAGAAATTCCTATTGATTTCAGGGGACTGCATATGGGATGGGAACACTCAGTACCAACAGATCTAAACTTGTTTAGTTTTACTGCAGAATTCAGTAGATTTATGTAACTGCTCCATCTGGCTAAATACCTTGTAGTTAGTGTTTCGTATTTTAAGTATCTTTCAAACATTTTTCNTTTTGTACATATTTGTATATATTTACTTTTAATTGTTATTATTATTACATTTTTTAGTAAAGCTGTTCTAGTTTCCTTTCCTAATCAATAAGTCTCTCTCCTTTGTTTCCTTTCTTGCCTTTTTGGGTGGGGAGGGAGTGACAGCATTCTGTTGCAGATTTAGGGAGTGCCCTGACCTCAAATCTTGACACCTGTCATCCTAAAGTTTGCTGCTACACATACAGAATGTGTTTTGCTCTTACCCTCTCATGTGAATCTCTCATAGTTTTCTGTATTTCCTCTGTGGAAAAGTCCATTCTGCCAAGTACAATGGCCTATCCTGCTGTAACAAGATAAAATATTTAAAGTATATTATACTTAAGTAAGTGTAGCATTCCCTAAAGATTTAGAAAATATCCTTCAAACTGCACATTAATATACCCAGTGCAGAGTCTTTTGACACAGCTTCATTGTTCTCTTAAAGAAGGAAAGATGTTGTAATTTAGTGGTTAATGAATTTTGAACTGCTTCTTCTATAAATGATAAATTAGGAATATTTATTTCAAAAAGGGACAGCTTGTGCAAATCTTAGGGAGGAGGATTAATTGATACTTCCACCAATCAAGATGACAGTGTTTTTCTGGAGAAGGAAATGGAGGGAGCTGTAGGAAGGCAAGTGGAGGAAGAGTCAACTTCTAGTTCTCTGGAAGGAAATACTGGAGGGATTTATCATTTGGCAAGTCAAATGCAGAAAATATCATCTGATAAAAAGCAGTGATTTGATCCACCAAATTCTCTGAAATTCTACAGAAGGAAGTATGGTGCAAAGAGAATAATCTCAAATTTAAACCACTGCAAAGGGAACTGATTTTGTGTTCCTCATAGTGATGCATACTTCTGCTGCCTGAAAGGGCAAGTTGCAGAGTGCCCAGATTGTTATTTGCCGCTGACAGTTTCTATGAAATATATCACTCCTACTTGATATATGAATCCAGCTGTTATTTTTAAATGCACTTGATTTAATCTCAGGCATAAAGCAACCCTAATGGTGGCAGGGCTTCTGTGGTCCCACTGAAGTTGTCTGTGGTATTAGGCTGTGAAGCTAAGCCCCCAGTGACCAGGTCACAGACCTTGCACAAAACAGATGGGACTCTTCTATTCATCTGCTTATCCTCCTCAGAATCCTGGGTGCCACAGCAAGCTCTTTTCAACAGTTGTCAAGCACTGAGACCAACATGCATGTCTCGTCTTGGTGCACAGGTCAACAACCAGGACAAAAAAGACATAGAGTCATAGAATTATAGGATCATCTAGGTTGGAAAAAAACTTCAAGATCATCAAGTCCAACCATTAACCCTTATCTACATGACCACTACTAAACCATTGGCCAAGCCAGGTCCTTGGTGGGTAGCAATCTGAAGAAAATTCCTAGCTGGGTTTGCAAGAGCAGGTTCTCTGCACTTCTGCTCATCTCCCTGCTTGTTCCCTCATTCCTCACCAGGCAGCTACTCACCTCCTGTAGCAGACTGCAATCCCAGGGGAGGACAACGACCCCATGCTAGATTTCCCTTTTCCACCTCTTTGTAAGTGAATAGTGTTAATCTACTTTATTTCTCTCATGTCTCACATGAGATTATGAAGTGCAATCACAAACTGGACATGTGCTGTTCATGCACATGACTTACATTTAAACATCGCTGTCTGTTTGTTATTATTTAAACAAAATTTTCTGTCAGATCTTGAAACCTTCATAGTTATGCGAACCCATCTTTTAAAAAAGGTAAGAGATAACACAAATAGCTTAGAGATGTCAAATGAACTCACCACAGAAGAATCAACTTAAGCTAGCAATTAAAGCAGGAAAAAGAATGCTTTATATAACTATAAGGGAAAACGTTTGTCTTTGTGCTTAATAGAGGTCTAGGAACAGTAAATAAATCCCAGTCATTTGATGTCTCAGTCAATATAAATAATACCATAAAAAAAATATGATTTTACTGATGTCTGGGACTTAAAAAGATCTCAGTTTTCACAGTTCCTGAGGAAATCAAACAGGACATTTCTAAATTATGGGTTACTAGAGTAAAAAATAAATAAATAAATAAATTTAAAAATTGTCATTGGCACTTTGTTCAAATAAAAAAATAAAGAATGTTTATTCAGTAAATAAAGCTAGAATAGACAAATTATTAAATACAACTACAATAAATTCATGGTTCTTCATGGCAAAAATCTACAGACTCATATAACTTAATCTCTACATACGAATTTTGACAAGAATTTAATGCAACTGAAGGATTTTTTTGAGGGGACAGAAGTATGGGAAAATCTTTTGTGTCGTGAGCTGTTATTTAGACTTGAAAGCATACAAGCTTGACAATTTTTAAAGCCCAGGATATTAAACTATTCAAGGCTTCCACTCATCTTCTAGGCCACTTGCTTCGTTCTGCATCTACATCTGTAACAATCCGCTCAGACAAGTCAGATACAACGTACTGCCAGTTACTCTTCAAATTAAATATATGGATAAATAAGTGTTTGCATTTCTTGATTCCCTAATGGATGTAGGTACGTATAGGAGTCTAATGTTTTGCCTTTGCTTTTCATAGTAGTTAAAAAAAATCTTGCAAACTTTTTGGGAGATGTTACTATGGAGTAGAGAGGAGCCAATGTTCAAATCTGGATTTAGAGGCACAGACATTTGGGCATATTTGGAGTGTGTGAGCAGGTTTTGCACATTCCAAAGGCAGAAGCCTACTCCAGATTTGGGTGTAAGTTTGGGTTTGGAGCCAAGTCCTGCTCAGAGGAGGAAGAGAACGGCCTCTTTAGACAATTACATCGATTACAGTGATAGTACAGTTAAGAAAGGAGCTGTCATGCCTCCCTTCATCTTTACTCTGTCCTCCTCTTTCCCCTGTTTCTCTTCCACTTTTAAAACATAACAGTGGACAAATGCATATTTTTTTTTTTTCAAATTCTCCATAGAGCCTGATATGTAGGCAAACACATTTATACGCAAATCAGTTATATTAAAAATGTTGTGTGCTATCTCCAAGACCCTATCAGAAATGAAGCATTTATGCCTCAGCAGGTAATACTCAGTTAAATATTTCCGTGCTTTTTGTATTGTGACTGAAGTGAATTATGGAGAATTGTTGAGGGTGAGAAATGACCTTTAAGCCCATTAAGTACATTAGAGGCTGATTGTTGCACAGCCTTCCAGGATAGTGACTAATTGCTTCGAAAGCAACCCTAGTGCTTCTGAATTTTTTTATTAATCTTGTCATTTTGAGTTCCTTATTCTTTGATTAAAACTTTTGTTCCCTTTTTCAATTAATATTCTTTTTTCATGTTCCATGTTTCTGCTTTAGTCCCATCATCCATGCTATGATTAAAGGTGATGCATTATCAACATTAGCTTATCATACATCATTTAACACTCAGGACAGTTTTCTTCCCCTTTTTGTGTGTATTTTCTCCCCGCTTTTTCCTTTTTGTTAAATGCTATGAATACATGAATTTTCAGTTTGGCCTCATTTCTCTCTAAAACACAAACAAATAAAAAAATTCAGTCTATCTATCTCTTTTTCCCTTCGAATGCTGCATTATCAGCACTGACAATGAAAAGATAGGAACAGAAATCAGCTTTAAAAAGATTTTATGCTTGGCTGGAAAAAAGTCAGTGTGCATTATATGATAGACATTTTACTTCATTTTAAAAGTAATGATTTGCTTCCTCATTTATTCCATGAATTTTTAACTCTAAAAAAAATTAAAATAGAAGTTCAAGTCTTTCAAACCCGGTCAGATCTATCTGCTTAGAGATATTTTGTAGGCCTCTGGTGTAAATCCAGGTGGAGGAGGCACTAAGTATTTTGGGTGAACTGGAGTGAGAAGGGAAAGTGCAAACTGTGAGCAACTGGCAAGCTGTGATGGTGCCATGAAGCACCTTTCAGGACACACTAAAAGAATGACAAGTCCAGGTTCATTTATCAAGGCAGATGAAAATAATTGTGCCAGCACCAGGCTGACCCACCAACATTCATGTGGAAGGAAGGAGCAAGCTTTCTCTCCTTTTTCGTATGCTGGGACGTGACTGGCACGAGAATCCCTCTCCTACATTGAGTATTACCATATTCTGCCTGTATCCACAAAAAAACCTGTGGGTGCTATTTGAGGAGAAAAGCATTGCTTAGCATAAATGAATTTATAATTCCTCCTTGCCTGTGCTTGGTGAAACATGACAGGAGACGGCTCTAAAACAGATTATAAAAGCTAATTCAGAAAGAGTCACCACTATAGCACACTATTAACTGAATTTCAGATATGAAAACAATGGAAAAACAAAGGAATAAATATTTAAAGATGTCTAAATGTAGAGGAAGAAGTATACTCTGTGGGTCTCTAAAAAGCATAACTGCCTACAATCTATCCTGCAGAGAAAAAAAGATTTCCAAAA
>WEIS01004840.1:0-11087 GCA_013389965.1 Todus mexicanus | reverse complement strand
TATTTTAATTTTTTTTTGCATTATGAGCAACCATTTTTTCCAAGGTTAGAAACTGCCTAACGCCTTACCAAAGGATAGCATCAGATCCAGCAAAGGCATACAGTGGTCGCTGAAATGACGGCAACAAAGATGACAGCAAATAAATGTTTTAAAAGTAGATATGATGGTTAGGAGCTACCAGTAACTGAAGGATCAGGCATGCTTGAGATTTCCTGTGACATTAAACAATTAAACATAAAAGCAAAAGATCTATAGATGGGTTCCATAAAGGTTAATATATCTTCTATTTATTTTTGTATTTATTTATTATTTTATGCCATAGGTAAACTTGTTAATATATTTCATATTGCAAAATGACAGTTTTATGGGTGTTCACTTTTGTCTTCTCACTATGGTGTGTAATATTTGTCAGAACTTGAATACAAGCTTGTTGTCCCATTTTAGAAATAAAAGTAAAGTCATAACATACACCAAGTCACCATATTTCAATTTTCCCCCAGAGTCATATTACCCCCGCTCTGTCTCAGAGAGCTTGCCAGCTTCCAAAAAAACCTCATTACTTTTACTTGGCAACTGATGTTTCTTTCATCACACTGATAGTTTTACTTTCTTTTGAACAAAGAGACTGGTGTGATTTATGTTATATGACTGCAAATTGTAAATTAGCATCTTATTAAGATTTATCATGGTTTATGTCATTTTGGTGTATTTTGTTCACATGTTCCTTAATTTTGATTATTTTCTTGTAGCTACCATACCATTTTCTAGTCATTGCCTAAGAAATCTAAAAAAGTACCCTTGAGTAACCTCAATTACATCAGTGTAAGTTTAGCAGCTTGGTGATAGAGAGAAAATGAAAGGAAGCACAATTCTAGTGCTACTGCTAATGTAACTTTACAGGGCAAAATTGTCAGAAGCACTTCTACACATTAATTTGAGTTAATTTTTTCGTAAATAAAGTTTTAAGTGGTCCCCAAAGAGAGAATAAATGGATCATTTGAATCCGCAGCTTGTCAGATAGATCACTCACTTTGGATATGCAAGAGCAATCCAAGACGTTTCTCCAGAAAGCTTAGCCACATCTATAATGGATCAAAACAAACTGTGACTCTGTATGTCCTAATGTCCAGAAAGTTTTATACTTATAGCTGACCCTAAACTGGAATCTGACCAACTGTCTGTGTCAGCAGACGTTACAGAGTCATGCATAACCCTGCAGAAACACAAAGTCATGGAAATGAAAAGGGATGTCAGGAAATACTTGGTCCAACTTCCACTCCTGGAAGGCAGGTCTAACATCAATTTCAGATCAAGTTGCTCAGGATCTGGTCCACCTGAGTGTCTAGCCTTATAAATGTTACACTGCAGGTAGTCAAGAGTGCTCAAAATAATACATTTCTCCACTGTCCTGAAGTCCACTGCCTCTGGCACCAGCTTTCAGCATAAGCAATTATAGAAGGAAAGCTCCATTTTGACACAGAAGAAAATGTCTTATACTGAAATCTGGGCAGCAGTATTTGCTTTCATTTACTAAGGTGTTACATCAGAAAACCTTTTTCTGAGGGCTGCACTAGAAAGGAAACTATGATTTGAGGGAAAATAGAAATCTGAGAGGTGCCTCAGAGTTCCTCACATGCTGGTGATTAAAACATACAGGCAAACCTAAGCTCAGCTAAGGTCAAAAGCAAAACTCCTGTTAACTACACCTAATCACCAGAAGACCCTTTCATCTCAATTCTACTTCTCCTGACATAAAAGGCAAAATTCTTGCTGTCTTTGGTGACCTAGTATCAGACCTTTCAAAAGCAACTTGGGTGGAGGGGTGGGGAAGTTCTCTTCCTTCATGTCTGTCTATGTGTTTCTAATTTCACATCAGTACAACTTCTTATGGCTAAAATATAAATCCCTGATAAACAAGTTTTTTTAATGGAATTGCTGACAGACTGTTAAGTAGAGTGCCATAAACAGCACTGTTGTAATGATTAGTTGAACAGGCTGATTGCACTGAGCTTGTGTGCTCTCAGCAATGGTAAAAACTCGTTTGATTTTCAATAGGGCAGCCCTCTTGAATCAATATTTTGTATTATGTATTCTGTTTGAAGTACTTGTATAAAGAGTACTGTATTAATTTACTTTAATATTTTATTTTTAGAGCTCACGTAGCATAATTAGGCACATTTTCTGTAGATTTGGCATACAGTTTAACAACAGGAAGAATGTACCTGTTTGCTCTACAGTTAGATCTGTCATCAGATCTATATATGTTTATGTAGACATGTGAAAATGCAGTTTCTGATACTTATCTCAGATATATGACCTATGATTTTGTGTGCCTTTTCCTTCTGGATGTCTACCCAGAGATGCCTTATAAAGGAGTAATTTTCAGGATGCATTGAGTGCTGTCCATAATGACATGCAGTCACAGAGATATTCAAACTCAGTAGTCATTTTTTAAAGCTTAGGTCATATCAGAGATCTCTCTCCTTATCTTTCTCTCTCATTATTCACCTCCCCATATACAGTAACTAGTCTGCATGGAAGATAGACATACAGAGCTGAAATGTGCCTAATCTCTTCAAATTTCAGGAAGCTCCTTTTAATCAGCCTCCCTATAACCCATGCAGCCCTAGCTGTATAGTATCACCTAGGCAGCACAAAAGTGACCATGTCAGTGGAGGGTCCTTAAGCACAAAGTAACTCTATTTCTTTCTTAGATAAATTACTTATTCCAGTCCAGGTAAGCTGGCCCTGAGACTTTATGTGAGGATTTGCCCCCAAAAGGAATATTACCAGAAAGGATGGCTCCTGATGCACCCTGTCACTTGCACTTTCCACTGCCAGAGGGCTAGTCACATCTTCTCAGGTGACTTCTTACAGGAGTGGTTTTAGATGACCTGGGTGATCTTCAGCCTATGGCCAGAAAGCAAGCTGAAAGTTCTGAACAAGAGTCGTAAGCCCACTATTGGGCAAAGTGTGGCCCATGTAGATGTCACCGCAGGGTTGATACCTAGTTAAAGCTACCTGGGACCTGAAAGGCTCCCAGAGATACACAAGTCCACGTCTGACACCACTGTCTGGCTGAGATTTATAAGAGTGTGACATAGCTGACTCTTCAGTTTATCCAGATAGGAAGACAAGCCCTTGCCTTTGTGTTTTGTTTTGGTTTTTATTATTTCCCTTTTCAAACCACTGATGGTGCTATCAGCGCTGTGTAAAGAGGTCAGAGTAACTGAGTTCACTGCCATCTTAGGGGTTTTGGTAAGAGCATTATGTCCCAGGGTAGTGAATCAGTTTTTGAGGAGAAGCATTTCAGCTGAAACCACATGGAGGCTCACTAATCTGTAAGAATTTTTATTTTGAGGAAACAGCATTAAATGTATTAATATCCCCCCAGAGTGCAATATCTAAACACCTTATTTGCAAGAAATTGGCTGAGTAAAATCCTGAATTCAGTGGGAGTTTTGCCACTGACTTCAATAGGGGAGGATTTTACTGGTTTTATCTCCTGGGAAAGAGAAAAAAGGAAAATCCAAGAACATAAGCCATCTAAATAGTGATTACCTAAAAACACTAAGCAAAAAAAACACTTGGCAAAAATCAAACAAAATTTCTGCACTACCGAAGGGACTGAAAACTATTAAAGCAAATTCTCATGCCTACTCATTTATACCAGGCTCAGCTTACAGTTTTCTCCAGGCAGTGATTAAGCAAACTGCAGTTTTTCTGCATTCTTCTTGGCTGTTGATAAACAAATGATAGTGTAAGTGAGCATAGAAAATAGCAGAGCAGTGAAAATACTAACAAGGAATAACTCTTATAAGCAGAGCACTAGATTCAGGACCACACCGAAGCATATGCATAGAAACATTTTTACTTCCATGACCTGTCATCACATGCTCAAAACACATGTTGAAGTGAGATTCCTAGATAGAAAAGGTTTCCTGAATCAGGACTAAAAGAATTTTGAAAACATCACTTTCAAGAGTAACCACTGGCTTCAGGCTTCTCACAGCTGAATGTCAAAGCAAACTCAGTTTTGGGGTTTCATGGAAGTCCTTCCATTACTTTGAGGTATGACAGGAAAGGAAGGTGAGTACATCTGAGATGTTGCTGAATAATAATCTGAAAGTGCTAAAGGACCACTGAAATCTCTGATCTACTATAAAATATGAAGTTATAAATCAAGCTGGAGCTATGCGAATAGGGACAAACAGATTGAGGCTACTGTCCTGGTTTGGGTTAGAACAGAAATTCCGTTCTATGACTTTTACTTTTCAGCTAAGTCTGTCTGAAGTTAACAGCATGTTTACCAGACAGAGCCTGCTTCTAGCAGTGATAGCGCTCCATGTTTATAGTTACTACCAAGGATTGGAATGTAAATCAAGGTCGTTCATAGACTTCGCATACCACACGAGGGGGGGCAGAAAAGAGAAGGCTGTACCCTCAGGGAGGAGCAACCAGGATAGGTGACCCTAAATAGCCAACAAGGTATTCCATATCCATATACGTCATATTCAGTATAAAGCTGAAGGANGATTGGTTAAAATGTCGGTTCTGGAAACAATATTATTGCATGTCTTTTATGGGTTTCTTTCAGAGTTAAATATTCACCCTTATGTGTCATGGATGTTGTGTTTATTTTTGTTTGTTATCCTTGTGCATTTGAGAGCTATCAGGTCTCGGTTCTGGGCAAAAATCGTTGGTTGTTTGTGGGTTTTGTCACTAATTTGGGCTATAATGAATTGGGTAGTGCGTGCGTCTTTGCATGTCAGGCATCACATTGCTGGGAACATTTTTGGGTTTGTTTCAGGAATGTATGCTTCTCCTCAGTATCCTACCCTGACAGCTACCCTTGGGAACTGGCTCAGGAATATACTATGCTATAATCATAGATACCAACCTGTTAATTGGCATCCCTTTCTGATTTACCTTTCTCTTAGACAGGCATTTTGTGTGTGTAACAATATGTTGTGTCTATTGGAACTGGCACCTAAGTTTCCCCTCAAGATCCTGGTATACCTGTCAAGTCAGTAAGTATTGTAAAGATAAAAAATTTTTATTTGGTAGGCAGTGACCCCATTGGTGATGACTTCTACTGTCCTGTGAGCATTGTCTTGGGACCTTTTCAAATGTCAAGCAATACAGAGGCTTGTTTTACTCTTTTCTCTGCTGTATCAGGAGTGCTCTGCTATGTGACCTTGACAGCACATCTCAGAGCCAGGGTGACAGCTGCCAGTCAATATCTAGAAACTCACTCAGGCAGGTGCTCCTCTTCTGCCTTTGGAAGAGAAGAACCTCACTTTTTAAAAAAATAAAGTGTCCCAACAGAAGGAATCAACAGGAAGCTCCACACCCTTGCAGGTTTGTGATGGAATGGCACAGGCTGGCCCGGAAGCTGCCAGACCTGGGAATAAAGGGACTTCTGGTCACCGGCTGGAGCAAGTCCCAGGTTAAGAAATGAGTTGTTCTAGGTGGAGGTTTGTCTGACATGGGTGTAAAACCCACAAAACCTCCCTGCATCCTGTTCATGATACTTATTTGAGATGAATGCTATTCTATACATGTACAAAGATTGAGTTCCTAGGTAAACCTTCACCTCCCTCATACCATTATGTGTGCGGTTCTATTCACATTGGTCAGTCCTAAATTACAGTTTCTGGTCCAGAAATTGAAGGTTGTTAATATCCTGATCAGGTACTCAAACCCAAGAATAGTCATCATTCCGCAGTTAAGGTCAACAAGTGCTTCTTCATAGCTTGTCTCAATAGGATGTTGAGAGTCAACAGGCCCTCAACTGAAAAATAAACATAGAAAAAAAGGAATCCAGTCTATCCCTTATATAATACCAATGTAGATACACTAGCATCACCACAGGATAGAATCCTTTCAATAACAGGATGAACTGAACAATTTTTGTTGTTGTTGACCAAGAAAATGGGAATATATTAACACTGAATAACTGAAATTACCCAATCATTTCAATTACACAGTGATCTGCTGCTTATTTAAACATATCACATAATTTTCAACATTGATGAGCTAGAAAAACAGAGAGGCTTTTTTTTTTTTTCTTTTCAGGACAAGAATAGTTTTTGCAAATCTTTGCAAAGGGGGAAAGAGGATATAGACGAGAAGAGTCTCTGTGGTAGTAAGTTATGTGATTAAATTTCCTCTCTATAAACCAAAAGGAGCACTGAGGACAGAGGGGAGCTGTGTGAACTCAAAGAACCTCAACAGAGCCAACAGAGCCCCCTGACCTGGCCTGAGCTATGACAAGAGAGCCATCAGCTCCATGGTTTCAGGGGTGATACCCATGAAGATGAGTTTACCTTATAGAAGGATATAGGATATTATGCAATGTAGGGGCAGAACATCTTGTTATTATACAAGATGTATTATGGGGAGTTCAGGGGAGAAACCAGAGGAGAAGAAAGGGTGGAATCAGTGAGTTTTGGGGTGAAATAATCATGGGAAATCAGAAGGATAAGGTGATAAAATGGTCAATCATGTAAATTGGCTGCTGATCAGTATGCTTGTCTGGCCATGCCCTGCACCTGATCAGTGCAGCCTGTTCAGTCTTCTTATAAAACTCCTTTTCTGACTACTTTGCTGGGTGAAGGATTGCCTACTATTTCTACTTGTGTGCATGGGGGTCTAAGTGTCAGCAAGTGGAGTCAGACCATGGCTCAAAGGGCTTGTGTGTCTAGGGTGCCCACAACTAGGGGGACCAGATCACATGCATATTGCACGAGTGTGTACATAGATGCAAGTAATCAACAGCAAACATCAAGCCAGATGAGATAGATCAGAGTCCACAGTTCTGTCCACATTACCATGTTGCTTCCACTGATGTAGTTTCCCCCAAGAATAGCAACTGCCTGCAGTGCCCAGCTGATTCTACAAATACATGAGAATGGGAAATAGAAAGACTTCAGGATGATGTGGATGTCTTGACAAGGGACATTTGAACCCCTAGGCCTTAGGAGCAGAAGACTTCTGTGGGCTGAACTCCGGTTCCCATTCTTCACAGGGGACTCAGAGCATCTCTCACTGACCAGGATAGTGAAAGCTCAGTAGAAAATCACTGATCTTCCCACTGCTTAGTGTAAACAATCTGCAAAGGAGATTCAGTGGATGTTTTTTCCTTGATTTTAATGCATTTATTATTTTCAAGTCACTTTTAAATATTCCCCCAAAGAGACATAAGAACATATGAATGGACACACTGGGTCAGACCAAAGGTTTGTCTAGTACAGTAATGTGGTTTCAGTAGTCACCAATACTGAAGCGTACAGTATGCAAAAAAAGGAAAAGCGTATGGAACAAAGGCATAGTGTGAGCCTTTTCTGGTGCAGCCTCTGTTCTTCAATACACTATGGTTCAACACACCTAAATGCACTAATAGTCCTTAATGTTACTGACTAACTTCACTTAGGACCCTCACCACTACTCATGGGCCCAGGTTCAACTAAGCCCGGGGCCATGAACACCTGCCTCAGTTGCACCATAGCAGGTCACCAGCCCTGCCTTTTGCACCACCTCCTAGATGGACCTCAGCCCTATGCTCTAATAGCCCATCTTCTGGAGGGACTGCCTTAGATATACACTGTAGCCTGCCCCCTGTACCTGCTTTTGGCCCTGTCCCCTTGGTGGACTCCTTGACTCCATGTCATGGCCTTATCTCCAGCCCCATCTCCTTTAGCTCCTGAGTCCCCTGGATGATTCCTGGCCTTGGCACACCCCCTCACCCTGTCAGGGGCTATTGGTGGACACCACTATGCCCTGGTTCCGTCCGCTATACTCATACCCTGCAGGACAGCACCTGTTGATGAGGGTCCAGCCAGTGCCAAGGTCATCTCTATTCCCAGCTCCTTGGTCCTTACATCCTTGCTGGTACCTGACATTCACATCTGCAAGCTTTTCTCCACTCTCCTAGGAGCAAGAACTTCCTTCCTACAGAAATTAAACTAAGATTCTTATGCGACTCTGAGAAAAAATACCCATTCTCAAGGCTTTAGATAAAACCTTAAGAGATAGCAGCAACCTCGCGAAGAAATGATTTGGTTCTATAGATTATGCAGTGGGTAATTCTCAGCAATGATAGGACGGTAAATCAATAGTAAACTCTGAGAGAGACATTTTCAACTCGTTATGTGGTGCTTCAGTTCTTCAGTTTGTATTAATTTGAAGGACAGTTACCCAGATATAGTTTCATTAAGTGAGTTGAAGATAAGTTGACAAAATGTGTATTTGTCTGCTAGTTACAAATAAAGATTATTCAAAAGCCCTTATATATATTCTAAATGAATACAGAACAGCAAAACCCTTTGTAATCTCTCCATTTCTGTTCTCATACGATTGTCAGACAGGAAAATAAAGTGAAATGTTGCAAACTTGTGAATATGGGACTGATAATTAGAAATCCAACATGCCCTCCTTACCAGACCTGTAGAAATGGGCACAGCAGTGCATAACCACACTGACTTGGCTCTGGGAGCTGTGATCAAAAATGTGACCCTGGAGAAAATGCACTGTATGTTGCCTTGTGGTTGCATACCAGGTTTAAGGCCATGCCTCTATCTGCCGCATTCCCAGGTGTTAAAGATACCAGTCCCAGCTCTGTCTGTCTAGCCACAGGATAGTAAGAGAGTGATGATGAAAAAGGTACATCCCTTTGCTTCCTGTGCACTGGCCCTGCGCTCTCCCTGAAAAGTTTGGGGTCAAAGCGAAAAATAAGAGGTTTGTATGATTGGGACCTACAAGAAAGCTGGGGAGAGACTGTTTACAAGGACATGTAGCAACAGGATGAGGGGCAATGGTTTTAAACTAGAGAAGGATAGATTTAGATTGGACATTCAGAAGTTCTTTACTATGAAGGTGGTGGATTCAGGGATGTGGTGGAGGCCCCATCCCTGGAGACATTCAAGGTCAGGCCTGATGGGGCTCTGAACAACCTGGTCTAGTTAATGATGTCCCTAGTCACTGCAGAGGGGCTGGACTAGATGACCTTGAAAGGTCTTTTCCAACCCAAACAATTCTACAATTTCAGTCAGAGAAAGCAGAGTTTATAAAAATAAAGAAAAAACTGAAAGTAAGGGAAACATCCTTCTCATCCTAAACACCACAAACTACCACTCTTGTGGAGAGAAAGAAGTAAATCCAAGAGGAACAGGAAACCACGACACAATGCAGCATCTCAGGAATATTGTGAACACTGGCAGAAGAGGTGTGCAAGTAGCTTAAATGCAAAGTTAAAAATAATAAGTTACATGCTGAAACCCAGATTACACAGGATGAGACTACTCCTTGTTTTGTGTTACGCACAGAATTTGTCTTAGCTTAGGAAAAAGCTAATTTGTCCAGGGACACATCATTACACAGCCAAGCAAAAGTGAGTGTGAAAAGTTGCTTAAGCTAGTTCATCACGTGGCACCCAAAGGGCGAGTACACTCACCTTACTCTGCCCTATGTCCTGCTCAGCCTCTGTAGGGAAAGTCTGTCTCAGCCACCAGCCCAAACAAACAAACAACAAAAAAGCTCCATGTGCCTGTAAGTCACCCAGAGTTAATACACTTGCAAAGTTACCTTGCTTTGGAATAGCTCCTTTACGTGAAAGGGATATAGAAAACCTCACAGCACAGCACAGCTTCAGCACAGTGTTGGAGCAGAGGATATTTCCTCACAAAATCACATTAACATCCATGGAACCAGAGCACTTAATTCCCTATACATGGCTTTGAAAATGCAGCCTTAGAGCATCCTTCAGTGGAGAGTGGGGGTGGGGGTGGGGAAGGAAAGGCTTAGCCCGAGGAACAGCTTAAATTAAACTTCTCCTAAAGCTTCCTAACTTTAACACGAATGCAGGCCTTCCCTATCTCCTACAGCTCACAGCAATTCAAATGCTCACACCTAGAGCATTGTTGTCCTTAAAACAGGGAGAAATCCTCCTCTTGCTACACTGGGAGGAAACATAGAAGGTTACTGGAGGGATGAGCTGATGTGTGTTTACCCAGAGGCGTTAACAGCCTCGAGCCTGCAGAAAATTTTGCAGTTTTTCTTTATGCATTTTTAATCAATTCTAAGCTACTTACAAATATGTGCAATTACTTTCTGCACTTTGCTTTGTAATAAGATTTAATGACTGTTCTGTAATCCTCTTGGTGAGTGCTGATAATCAAACACTATGATTTAAATTTCAGATTTAACAGAGCAGTTTTCTACGAAATGAGGAGAAGTGTATTTTTAATCTTTTCATTTTTACTGGAAGTTGTACATTTTTCAGCTTTCTTATACACTGTCATAAAATAAAAGGCAGGGTTGGGTTTTTTAATGTCTTTTTCTAATAGGTGCCAGAAAACCCCAGGTCTTGCTTATTTTGTTGGAATTTTCTTTTTCTACAAAAATATTTTATCTCCTACTAATTTATGGTCCTATTTTCAGCATTCTTGGGCATCTATTCAAGTTGATGAGTTATAAAATTATGTATACTTTCCATACAGGGAGATCCCAGATGTGAAATAACCATTTCTGTATATTGGCACACCTATGCAAAGATCAGCTTTTCTTGCAAAATTTGTTGGGTTTTTTTTGAAAAGTGAATTTAGTATCTGTGGAAAGCACAGGCCAACGCGATGGCAGTGACTCCAGCTGTGAATCCACTAAGCCAAAAGAGCTTTCTCGTCTCAGCAGAAAATACAAGACTCCTAAAAAAAGACAAAAAGCTCGAGGGTCACAGACTGAGCAGGGACTGGAATATGGGGTCAGGAGAGACCTAAGGGAAGGAGATGTTTACTGAAAAAAACCATCAGAGCCCTGGTGAATGATGGCAGGCAACCAGGGATACCTCCCAGAGGCCATACAAAAGCTAAAGGCAACCTCTGGGGCGATTTTGAACCATCAGCTCCTGCTTCTGGCCCCCATGTACTCTTCCTTTTTCACTCCACAGAGCCAATAATGAATATTGCAGAGCACTAACATAAGCTGTCCAGAGAGGCTGTGAAGTCTCCTTCTTTGGAGACTTTCAAAACCCACCTGGTCATGTACCTGTGCAACCTGATTTAGGCAAACCTGTTTTAGCAGGGAGGTTG
>WEIS01004838.1:1601-12728 GCA_013389965.1 Todus mexicanus | reverse complement strand
AGGATGTCAGATTTTAAGGATTAGGTAGCCAAGAATTTGGAGGGTAGAGAGTCTCTGCTTTCCATCTAGTGTTGTAGTGTGGGTGCTAGTACAATTGAAAACCTCTTATGAAGTAAGTTCCAAATTAATCTCGAGCTCTTAAACTGGTTTGTGGTTCTGATATTTCATACCACTTTTTGCCCTGATTATATATTATATGTCTTCTGTGGAAATGTAGCTTCTCGGGCTGAACCTGGCATTGGGAGCTGAGAATTTCTTGCCTTGGGGCCCCATCTAGTGGGTAATGGCTTGCACTGAGCAGCATCAAGAGCAACTTCATGTTGCTTTGAGAAAAAAAACCCAGTAAAAGGAACTGTTGTGAAGATTACTTACAGAGCTTAATAATCGCAAAGAAAGTCACTGTGTTCATTCTTCTACTGACATTTTCCTTCTGTTTCTCTTTATATAGACAATAAGGGAAAGGCAAAAGGAAAAAGAAAGGGAAAAAGAAAGCGAAAGGAATCAGTTCCCTGCATCTCTTGCATTATTTAAAGAAATGGCTGCATTATTTCACTGAGTACTCTGAAAACATTGGTCAATGATTCAAGGATATTAGTATTACTATGTGAATTTATCTGTATTAGGTAACCTTGAAAACAGGAAGCACTCCAGCAGCACTGAAAGGTCTGTCATAGCCAAACATATGAAATGTGTATTATGCCTTGACATAACTGCTAATATGCCAGATTGCTAAAATGGTAACCACGTTCAGACATGAGCTATTGTACAAATGTATTAGGAAGATAAAAGAAAGTGGCTTGAGAAATGGAAAAAGATTTTATGGCTATATGCAAGTTACTTTTACAAATGATGTTTTTCTAGTCCATCTGTCCAATGAATTTAGCAAGCCAAATTTGGATTTCAGTTACACTTAAGTCATTCAGTGTAACCCAAGGGTGTAAGATGGATAGTGAGACAAACCACACGGCCCTCGATGTCTAAAATTTTGCATTTTTAAAATACTAAGTAAAAGAAAGAAGGAAATAGCTAAACTATATGTTAAGGATAAATGTGTTTGATGGAACTGGCTATTTTCAAGAGAGCGTCTGTAACCAGGCATAGCTCGCAGTCTTTCAATTTAAAATGAACCCTGATGAAAGCACTTTCTGAAGAGTTTCTGTACTATCTGTATCTTCAGGAAGGATCATAAGAGATGGAGAGTGATTATTCCTGAATTTATGTAACAGGGTTATTTCGCAAAAAGCTATTTCATAAAGGATAGGCGGATTATTTTCATTAAGCTGCATAGCGGGGTTATTTAAAGACACTGCATGAAACTCCCAAGGTAGAGATATTGGAAGATAAATGAGAGTCTGGCTAAAATAAAAAGAACATTGTTGGGGAAGAAGCCCTTTTTTCACTTTGACTGTTGAACTATGATCTTGCACTCCTCTTTGCCTTAGTACTTTTTTTTTTCTTTTTTTTTTAAATTTAGTGGTCATGGGGAAAAAGACAAGTGATGTAGCAGTATCTATAAGGCTTTTCATTCCTTCAAAGTTGGTTCTTCAGTTTACTGTTTGTAAAGGAGGAAGTGTTTTAAATGATAAATGTGTGTGTGTTTTTGCGTGAAAGAGTTGTCGACAAATGATTTTTTCCTTTTTCTCTTTTTTTCATTTTTTTTCCTTATTGACATTCTATTATTTTCTATTGTTTTTCAGCCTCTCTTATTTTGTTCTTTAGCTTCTACGACTGACATGGCTTATGCAGCATACTTACAACTCGTTATTTTGATAGCTTACATTGGTTTTACACTGTCTCTGGAGTCATGGAGAGAGTGGGCAAGAACTTTAGCTCTGCAAATCCTAGAGAAGTTCTAAATTATCTCCTGGTGTGGAGAAGCTCTAATTTTGTTTGTTTGGTTTTGGTTTTGTTTTGTTTTGTTTTTTTCACTGTGTTTCTCACCCTGCAGGGGCTAAAATATTTTCTGAAATAAATGATACTGGGAAAAAATGGCTTCTAGATAAATGACCTGAGGCACAGTGCTGGAGTTACAGCAGTTGGAATGGTCCCGTAAGACCCATTAACACTGGCCACCATTTGTCCTAGCTCCACTCCCTGGGAAAGGCATGAAGGACTGACACAGGTGAATGCTAATAAGGCTTTTAGGAAATAGATCTTCCTGTTTGTGAGAGAACTTTTGTATCGCAGCTATATTCCACTACAGACTAGGCAAAAAATGTCTTTTACAGTATGATTTCTGAGTTTCAGAAAAAGTTATTGAACTGAAGCAGTACTGATACTTGTGAAAAATGGAAGGCCTTCCCTTGCTCATACTGATGGTCAAGTCCCAGGCTTGGGTTTCTGCTTATTCTCCTAGTAGAGCTATTTCCATTTGATATTTGACTATTTGAATTTGAGAGAGACTGGGCACAGTGTCAAATCCAGTCATTTAGAAAGGGAAGATTAAATCCCTTTTGGAATCCATGCGGCAGTTAATATCAGAGAGGAGCGAGTTAATATCAAAGTGCTGAAGCAGAGGTGTTCCCAAACAGCATGGGGCTGAGGGGAGGGGATGGGCTGATGCAGGGCAGAGTGCTAAACCTTGAGCTGCATGGCTGAGGGCTATGGCTGTCTCCTCTCGCAGCTCAGAGGGCAGACTGTCTCTGAAAATACCTTTGAAAATGGTCTACTGCTTCATGCTAAGGAAGGTCTTCTGGCCTTGGGCTCAGGCTTGGTGAGCCAGCAGCAGTAACAGCTACAAGGCTAGTAGGAGCAGCCTCACATCCAGCTGCTTGCCTGGTATGTGCCTGCCCTCTTTGACTGTTCCTCAAATTACATGGTACAGGTGGAGCCCTACACCCAGGGCCAATCTGCTGCCCTGAGTTTTTGCAGTGTGACAGGGCAGGCAGAAACGTAGCCTAAGAATTAATAAACAATGTAGATACATCTTCAGTGTAGCCTGAAACTCCTCATTGAACCTGATAACCCTTTCCTAGCAATTCCATATCCACAGATGTACTTATCTGGAGGTAGTTTCTGTTGAATGCAAACTAATATTTTATGTACTATAAATAGGATATGTAACATAAATTTGGTATTTATCAAGTATATTGCAGTGTGAAGTTTTAAAAAATTGGCAATTCTGAAATAATAGCTCACTGAAACTTGCCTATTTGAAATGGATTTTGTGAGTCATAATGTATTGTAGAAGGTAAATGAGGCTTTAAAAGAAAATTGACCAGCTTAACAGGCCGATTGTCTAAGTGCAAATAAGCTACCATGGAAACTTTGCTCTATTATTTGGGATTCCTTACTTACAAAAAGCTATATTCTGTGTTATAATAAAGACAATAGACATTTCCTGATCAGTGCAGGTTCACTGACGGTCAACGCTACGCAGTGTGTTCAAAGAGAAGTCAGAGGCACCAACTTTCCTTCGCAAATGTAATTTTGAAGTTAACAAGAGCCTCTTCCTACTCTGCTCATGTCCCATTTCAGCCCCTCAGAGTCATCAGTCCCTGCCTTAGTGATGCAGCAGCAATGCAGGTCTCCAGCTCCTCATAGCCCTGGGCGCCACTGAAATGTGTCTGGCTCTGTCTTCTTCACACCCTCTCTTCAGGTATTTGTACACATTCATATGATCCCCTCAGATTTCTCTTTTCCAGGCTGAACATGCAAACTCTTTCATCCTCTCCTGGTATGTCAGTTGCTCTAATCTTTTCATCATCACGGTATTTCAGTGTAAATGCTTAGGTAGGCAAATTTTAGTACTGTACAATTAACCCGAGGATGGTAACTTAAATGCTAGATGGTAGTCTTGTAGATGGTGGCCAAATTATCAGGTCATGAAACTTCCTTGAATGTTTAAAGAAATCTGAGGTGATTCTGAACATTGTTACATTTAAATACTTTGTATAGACAGTCCCATCTTTGGACAGCTACTATTTCAATTATTTCGTGGAGGGATTTGTTGATCTTTGGTGTTGATCTTTAACTGTAATGTATCTACCCAGAAAGACGTCATTGTACTTGGCTCCTCTTCTGATCTCTTTTACACACAGTCTGATTTATCTTTCCTCCTCAGTTGGCTGCTGTTCCCTAGTCTTTTCTTTCAACAGATTACATTGACCAAGCAAATGTTCATTAGCTTTTGGAATGCAAATCAATTCTTTGACCTTTTCTTCTTTGTGATCCCTGGTGCATATTTTGTAAGTGTTGTCTTAACATAAGAATGACTTTATTAGATAAAGCCTAGAGGTACACTTAGTGTCTTCTCCCTGTCTATGGCAAATAGCAGGTCCCTAGGAAAGACTTAAAGAGCAAAGCAAATGTAAGTGTTGTGCTGCTTCTCAGAGTAGTTTCCATCCTATAACCCAATTTCAGGTTGAGGGATCTATGAGAGGGATATAGCACCTCTGCAGCTGTGAGTTTAGAAAGGCTGGATTTGGAGGCTTGCTTTCAGCACCAGCATTAGCCTACCATGTTCCAAGTGTCTGTGGGGTCCATCAGCAGGAAGTGTGACTGCCTGTAAAGAACCCCATTGGAAGACTGATGGCATGATTAGCTATGTTGAGAAGTTATACATAACCCTGCTTATTTTCCATCTTTGTGAGTGGTGAGATGGTGGCATTGTCCTCCTGGTCCTCCTCTCACTCCCTAGGCTGGCACTAGTAAAGAGACATCTGGACATCTCCCTTTCTTTATGAGAACTATTAAGGGGGAATGTGGACTAGGAGGGGAAGAAATAGCAAAAAGTAATACCGAACAAGACACACAGATAATTAGAAAGCCAACTACTGATATAGTTGTTCTGTATTGCTTGAGACCAAAGGTTCAATGGAATCTTTCCATGTGGTACTCATGAGACACAATTGTTTCCCAGGGCATGTGACATGCTAGGAAATTGCTGGCATGCTTCCATCAGAAAGGGAGCAACACTCCACATGTGTATCTTTCTGCTAGTAGGGAGATACATGTGTAATGGCCTGTTCTCTTTTCAGTGTCATTTTTTTTTAAAGCTGGAAATGGAGGCAGTATTTCTATTCCAGATGTATCGTGCATGAGTTTAAAGTGTGTGATTCATCGAAGAACCACAGAAATCCAGACATAATTTTTTTGCCCATCTAAACTTGCCAAGACCAAAACAGAGCTCTTATTTTCCCTTCCACATACTTCTGAGTGCTGGCTCCTTTCACAACTCCTGTGAAGACATGACCTTCCAAGCTGTCAAACAGCCTCGCAAACAGCAGCTATCACAATCAGCATTACACACTTTACATCATTATATTTATTCTACTGTGGCCAAAGCAGGAAAAACCTGCGAAGTACATTTGTCTTTCTATATGCACACAGCTAAGTTTCAGCTGGAGATTTTATAGTACAGTATAGGAATGCAATGCAGGTTGCTGAGTTAGTATTTCCCAGAAAGCTTCTGAAGAGATTACAATCCTAAAGTGTCCTTTTGACAAGATTCCTCTTTCTATGAGCTTCCTTTTTTAAGGAGATTCACTTTCTGTAATGTACCGCTGCAAACTATTTCTTCCTTTACTTAATGTTTATCATGATCTATGTCTATCCCTAATCTCTGACTGATTATTCAAAGGTCAACATATAATGCCAGCTTTCTTGTTACTTCATTGCCTACTTCTAATGCTTTCCAAGCAATCACTTTCTTTTCTCCAATGTCTGGAAAATGACAACTATAGACATCCCAAAACTAACCTTGTTTTAATTCTTTGGTCCTTTCACAGAAGTTCTGAGGGCTTTGTGCCAGTAGGCTGCACCAGAATCATAGAGTCAGAAACAGATATGCTGTCTAGCAGTTGTACTGGGAAGGTGAAGTGTGAAAGTTAACATTTGAGCACCTTCAGAGGGAGACAATTCAGTGTTGTTTTTTTTAAAAAAACACAACTGAGAAGCTGGCAAGAACTACTGGATAAAAAGTCATGCTATGCAAATTTCAACCGAAGAAAAAAAGGCACTTTTTTTTTTTTAAACACTAAATGTGATTAAGAATTGGAGGGAAGTACAAGCAATAGGGAAGAACTAATCCCTGGATATGTCCAATTTAAGACAGATTTCTTTTTATAGAGCAAGCACTTGAGCCAGGTGGTGTTTTGACCACATGTTTAATCAATTGCATGGTGTCATCACACAGAATTAGCAAACATAACTGAATAGACTGTGAAGTATAAATAAGATGATCATCATGATTCTTTTGGCCTCAGGCTTTGTTTCCAGTCAGGAGCTCCCACGCATTGGAAACTCCAAGTAGCTGATTTCAGTCCTTTTGTCAGGGAGGGGGCAACTATCTGTCCCTCCTTAGGGTGTCCTAAGCAATGCCAATGGTTGCTGTAGTGTTGTGGTATCATGATGTTGCTGTTGTTGTTGTCCTGTTGTAAATGCCCAGACATCCCAATGACCGCACTCAGCTCAAGATTTTTTCCTCTCCTGTGCTGCTGTAGTATTTGTGTCACTTGGGGAACACTGCCAGTAGATGGGATTGGGTACAAGTGTAACCAGACAGGCCACTGAGGCAGCGAAGGAGGACAGCTGTCCTAGGCATTCAAAGCTTTACATTCTGTGCTGCTCTGACGTGACCTAGGCCTCCAGATATTTATTATGTTGGAAGAAAGCCCTTTTTGGTCTTGCAGCTCTCTAAATCTGCCTACCTGTTGTTGAGGCTATGTTACGGTAGAATCCAGAGCAGTACCTAAAGTTGCCGTCTTGCAATAGAAATTCAGAATAAAAGAAACAGACTCTGTACTGCCCATGGAGAAAAAAAAAAAAAAAATTACTGCTATCTCAAGCTATCTGTGTATCTGGAATCCATAACTTCCTTAGATTAAATTTAAGAATACTGGAAAAACTGTTTGATTCAGATAACAATAAGGTAGGAATCAAAATGCATATACTTACATCTGTAAAAGTTTTTCAGCCAGCAATGTAAATATAACCTTGAGATAAAAATGGAGTTGCAGAAGAATACTCAGCAAGACCAGCATGTGAGACAGGACACAAGCTAAGTGACTTATGGAGAAACAGAAAAAGAAAAAAATATGAGTAATTTGTCTATAACTGCATTTGATTGTGACAGAGTGTTTGTGTGGGGAATCCTACAGTCTTTATTTGGGTAAAAGCACCATGTAAAATCAGATGAGTCTTTAATTTGACCAAGGATGTTAGTGGGTGACTGATTTAGTGACAACTGATTGCCAAAGAGTGAGAAGACTAAATAATCAGCTAAATGGCATGGACAAAGAATTCAGGGAAACCTCCCCATCAGGGACACCTGCAGCTGTATGATAACTGAAGAGCTGTAGCAGTAATGGTGAGAACTGGTGACCTTCAAGTGCAGCTTTATCTGAAGCATCAGAATATGGACCGTGGAGACTCTTCAGTCTGCTGTAATGAAATGTTGCTTTGTTTTATGCACTATGGCATTACTCTCGAACACCTGAAGAAGAAACTGTAGAATAGTTGGAGAAGGATCAGTGTTACTCATTGGCGCTTCTGTAAAACAGTGGCTTCTTCCTTTGTTGTTACTAAAAATGCTAAATGCTGTCTATTAAGACAGAGTAAATCTGTGGCCTGCTTGGGACCAGCAGACTAAGCACACTTTTTGTTTTACCTACCTATGGTGAACTCAGTCCTTCTGGTTATAACAAGCAAAGGATCAAAGAAATTCAGCAGTAGCAAGGAACTGGAATTGAAAGGTACAGTGTTATCATTCCTGAAGAAAACCATGCCTGGACTGCATTTCCAATAATTCATGCCTGTTGTCCTGGGTTTGGTTAATTATCCCCAGTCACTGTTGGCCCTAGCAGTTGGGAGGGGCTGCAGTTGGGAGGGGCTGCAGCTGGGAGGGGCCACAGGCTGGATAAACAACCCAACCAGCCAAGGGGATATTCCATACCAGAGTGAGCCATGCACCTATATAGGAAGAAAGCTGGTACAGGGTGGGGGGTGCTTTTCCAACTGGCTTTGGTGTGTAGCTGGATCAGGGAAAGCTGGTGTCTTAGGCACAGGTAGAGCTTATCGCTTTCTTTGTCTATCATTTTGTTGATACTGTCATTAATACTGTTGTTTTGTTCTCTTTTTATGTTCTTTTATTAAACTGTCCTTAGCTCACAGGGTCTCACTTTTTCTTTCTGATTTTCCTTCCCATCCTTCAAGAGCGTGGGGGAAGTGGTGGGTGGGTGGCTGCGTGATGTTTAGCTGCCAGCAGAAGCTAATCCATGACACCCGTTTACAGTGCAACTCGGTCAGATCTCCACTGTATTATTCCTTCAAGCTGTTGTGGATAGGAGTCATTTAGCCCTGAAACCATACAATATCCCTTTTCTAATGAGTTGCCTACTTCCAGGAATATACTGGTGGCTAATTACTCTAGAGCACATTTGTGATCATATGTAAGGCAGTTTACCTGACTTTGCGTGGCCCATATGCAGTACAGCTACATGCTTTCAGTGGCATGAACTGACGAATATGCCACACAAAGTTCAGTAACTCTGAATAGTGGGATATACCTGAACTTGATGCTATTTGATATTTTCATGTCAATTCTTACATTGGATTCATCGTGCAGGTAGTCCGCCCTGTGATCTCCTGTGTATTCCTTTCTTTTTCCTTTTCTCCTGTGAAACAGGAGCAGATAATTTCTATGCTATCTGTGTGAGGATATGTGGAGTGTAAGAATGTTTTTCTTCTGTGAGATTATCTGTCTGAGGACTGTGTCAAATGGGATGATAAGGAAAAGGGGAGAGCCAAACACACAGATAGAAAAAACCCTGACTGAGTAGTGATAACAAAGTCAATACTCATAAACAAATCTGGTGAGTGGCACTAGCTGTTCAGGATAACAGAGTGTGAGAATACTTATTCTAGCTAGATGATCTGATTGCGAAACACCTGAAATCAGGTTGATAAGAAAAGGTGAAGGCAACAAGCATACAGAGACACAGACCTGACAAATAATGATGGAGACTATGAGAAGAAACAGACCTTGCCAATCACACTAATTAATGAGTTATTTCAGAAAAGCTAACCTGGACTTCGCAACTGATAAGATTATAGTTGGGATGGAGAGGGTGAAGATCCTGAATGCTGGACCAGAGGAATAGGAACTGGTAGGTCCGTGCAAAGTGATGAAGAAATGTTTAGGGGAAGGTATTGGGGAGGGGTGAGGAACAAAGAGAGGAAGAGACAGAAAGGGATATAAAAGGGGCTGGTTGTGTGTAAAACAGAGCTGGTCACTATGCTTGTCTAAGTCATCACCACAGTCTATCCTATTTTCTTTAAAACCTCTCTTAACTATCTCTCAGTGTTATCTCACTGTTCTTCCTGTATGTGTGAGAGCTATGTGGTCTGAGTGCCAGTTACTGGGGGGACTGACATGACTGGACTGGGTGCTAGCTATTGGAATCAGACGGGAGGTATGGGTGCTTCTGCATGTAGGTTCTGGGGGGGACCAGCGGTGTTAGGTGCCTGTGGAATGAGTGTATGTGCATCTAATTGGAGTAAGCACCAACCTAGCTCGGTGTTACTCAGCGGTGAATTTGGAACTGTAGCTGTCTTACCTGCATTTCCCAGGGTGGCGAAGCCTCTGGGCCACATGACTGCAGTGTATCTAGCTCCTGTCTCTACCCTCTTACAACCTGTAGCTGTGTCTATATTTAATCTGTTGTTGCCGTCACTGAGATTAGTTGATAGAGATAACTGTTGCTACAGCAGATATCTGCAGAGTGTCTTATGTGACACTTGAATAAATATACCCGGGTAAGACAAAAATCATTGCGCTGCTTATCTTTGCACTTGGTTGAAAAATAGATCTCTTTGTAATGGCAAATTAAGACTTGTCACTGGGCTCATACACTGCTAATAGGGTCTTTATGGTATGGTTTGTCTAATTAACTGCAGTTAGTAAACTGTGGTAAGTGCTGTTTTTTTCATTAAGATTTATCAGAAACACTTCCAAAAGATGTCAATAAATTAAAAAAACCCAAAAACCCCATCAACATTTGAAATCTGAGCTGTAATCTCATTGGCAAGAGACTTTAATTTGCTTGACTCACACTAAAATTTGGCAAAACATATTTAGCTAAGCATTCCCACTGGCTGAACCCCTAGTTTTAATTAAAGTGTCACTGTCAGCTTGTTACCAGCTCTAGAGTACTTTATGCTGTCCAAAGCAGTGGAAAATATACTCTTGTTGCCACTTGCAGTAACTCACAAAATAAATAGTTGAAGCATTCTGCTGCACCAGGCAACCCTGTATTTTCTGTTTGTGACGGAGCTAACCCTCTGTCAACCTGTGAAAGAGGCATTAAATCATGAAGGGTAGGAATCAGAGCTTTCCTGAGCCAGCAAAACCTTACCACTGACTGATGTGCTCTGGAGTGGGTCCCTGGATGGCAGGGTGGCATGTTACTGTTTAAATATGTTACCAGTGAGTTACGGTGAGTCAATCATTTATGTATTTGTCTTCTTCGGTATAAATAAGCATACTTACTAAGAGATTTACTTTATCTTATGCTGCGGGGAAAAAAAATCCCGACATTTTGTATATTCAGGTATTTTAGCCCTTGTTCAAAGGCTCCTATTGGAAGTGCCTGATGTTCTGGATGTAGCTCAGTCTAGCTCTGCCGAATTGCCAGTTGAAAATCCCTCTTTGGCTGCTTAAAACAGATTCTAGCAAGTGGGTTTTTTTTCAGCTGCCACTGTCCCCTCTTTGAGGAGCTACACAGCCTTCTCTTGGTTGCAAGTGTCTCTTTGTTCTCCTCCTTCAAATGTTTTGGCTCTTCTATGGTCTCATCTCCACACAGCCTATCCTCATTTTTGGGAGGGGTGGTTTTAGCTTTTGGCAGTTTGTAGCTGCATGTAGCTTAACATACTTGCAAGTTGGTCACCAAAAATGAAAATAAAAAGGTTCTAATAGAGGAAGATAAAATGCATCAGCAGAAATGAAAAGAAGCAGAAAGCAGGAGGTAGAAAGAGATGTGTTTAAGCTTCTTAGGAGCCAGGATGGAGTTATTCTCTTGCTACCTGAACAAGGTAGTCAAGTGTATTTTCCCTGGGAGATTTATGCTCAGCTAAATGAACACATTTACAATGTTGTCAGCAATCAAGCACATCTGTTACTGCTCTCTT
>WEIS01004837.1:0-13746 GCA_013389965.1 Todus mexicanus | reverse complement strand
ACCTCTATAAAACCAAAGCCAACTTTGAAGTTCCTGGTAATCAACAAACTGTTCAGATAGTGGTTATGTCACCTTAGGGAGCTGACAGTGCAGCTGAGTCTGACAACGCTTTTAGTGATTCGATATGCCCAGCTACCTTTGCTAGTATATCAAAATAGTCAAGAAGAAAATGTATGGTTAGTATGGTTCTCTTCTGCCTTCTGATTGCGAATCTGGCTTTTATCTCTTTCTTCTGCTTGCTCGCAGTGCACTGCAGAAGTTCCCCTGAACAAGCAATAAGGGTCTCTTGCACTGGTGACTAATCTTATCCTCCACCATCTCTTTTCCTTTCACTCACTCTATATGCAAATATAAAGGGACCTTTGATATGCTTTTGGTTTTTAAAATTTATTTTTGTACCTGTGAGGTGTATGCACTTAAGGACAGTATTCTTTTAAAACCTGGAGATAGATGGAAATGGTGAAAAATCAGAACAGAAATAAACTTTAAATATTTAATGATGTGAAGTTATTCGTAGAATGAAGGATCATTTAAATGAGTGCTGTTCTGGAAACTCAACTGTGTGCATGTTGATTAGATACATAAACAAAAGGTAGCAATGTCTAATTATAGTTTCTTTGCATTTGTTTTTGCTTTTCAGCATAAATATGCATGAATCTTGGGTTCACCTTGCATAGAAATGCCTGTGAGCTTTTTGTTTGCATTTCTGTGTGTGTATACAATTGCATATGCCCTCCAGTCTGTCTGCTTTCTTTGTGCCTGTTAGCAAAAATTTACAGTAGTGGTGCACAAACTATATCTGCAGGAGGAGTCAGCTTTATTATATTATCCAAGATTTCTGTGGACCAGCTTCTTCTGTTCCCTCTTTGTTAAGGAGTTAGCAAAACCTTCCTGCACCCTGGAGAAAGTTGCTAATGCCAGCAACCCATCCTGAGATATGCTGTAGGGGTGGACAGACTCTGAGCCCCAGAGAGGAGGAATGAGGCGATTTGGGAGGAAGCCTGAAGAACATGCATCACTTGTGGTCAATGGCTGAAACTTCACAGAGCATTTAATTCGGCTTAAGCAGCATTTTGGTTTTTAACTGCAAGGACACTCAAATGAGTTTTAAATCAGAGTATTTCACGAAATAACACTTTACAGCAGTGATTAATGTGTCCACAAGCTCGTATCTCTTTGCCAGTGTGTTTCTGAGAGACAATAAAGCTTCCTATTACTTAAACACTTGCTCTCAGATAACCATTGATTAGTTGCTGCCTAAATCTCTATTAGATTTATAGATTAAAGGTGACAATATTGTGAAGGTAGAATTTGAACGTAAATCCTTATGCTTCCTTCTTGAATAATATTTCTTCAGCCTTTAACAGACAGCCTTGGAGGAGAGCACTGATGATGACAGAAACAATTCCATTTTCCTGGCTATAATAGTGGTGGCCTTTGACTGCAGTTGAAGACAATGGTCTTCAGTTTTAGTTATGACATCCCTATTAATGGAATTGTGGCAAGTAACGTGAACTTGTTTGCTTGTCTTACAACTCTCCATTTGTCAACTGGCAGGATGAAGAGGAAACAGTGGCCTTTCTTGCCCACAGCGGAAGTGAAGATGAGTTTGATCCAAGTACTCTTCCAGATCCTGATAAGCACAAAGATTCTGATGAAGAGCACGATTCAGAAAGCGAAGATGAATATAGGTATGTACACATCTTCCATGCTCATTTTGAAACATTCATGCTTTTTAGAAACCGTTTTGTTTAGATGTTACGAACTCATTTTACAATCATCCTCTTGCTCCTGGGACTTATTACTAAGTTTGTTTATGAGGTATGTGCTGACCAGAAATCTTTGCTAAGGGCTATTACTTTCTTTTGTGAAGCTGTATGAGAAAGATATTTGAGTCAGTGTTGAAGGGATCTTGGTGAGACTGTTCCACATGCAAAAATCTTGACTCATTCCCTGAAGATTTCGTGTTTTTCTGTGGTGGGTTGACCCTGGCTGGATACCAAGTGCCCATCAAAGCCACTCTTATTACTCCCCTCCTCAGCGGGACAGGGGAAAGAAAAGGTAATGAAAGCCCTGTGAATTTAGATAAGGATGGAGAGACCACTCAGCAAATACCGTAGTGGGCAAAACAGACCCAACTTGGGGAAAGATGAATTTAATTTGTTGCCAATCAAATCAGAGTAGGGTAATGAGAAAATAAAACCAGATCTTAAACCACCTCCCTACCCCTTCCCTTCTTCTTGGGCTCAACTTCACTCTTGATTTCTCTACCTCATCCCCTCCAGCAGCACAGGTGGACGGGGAGTGGGGGTTAGGGTCAGTTGATCACACATTGCCTCTGTCACACCTTCCTTCTAAGGGGGAGGACTCCTCATACCCTTCCTCTGCCCCAGTGTGTGGACACTCCCGTGGGAGACAGTCCTACACAAACTTCTCCAACGTCAGTCTTTCTCACAGGCCACAGTTCTTCATGAACTGCTCCAGTGTGGGTCCCTTCCATGGGGTGTAGTCCTTCAGGAGTGGACTGCTCTGGCATGAGTCCCTGACAGGGTCATAAGGCCTGCCAGCAAGCCTGCTCCAGTGTGGACTCCTTTTTCCACAGGTCCTGCCAGGAGCCTGCTGCGGTGCAGGCTTCTCACAGTCACAGCCTCCTTTGGGCATCTGCCTGCTCTGGTGTGGGGTCCTCGATGGGCTGCAGGTGGATATCTGCTCCACCATTAACCTCCATGAGCTGCAGGGCAACAGCCTGCCTCACCATCGTCTTTACCATGATCTGCCGGCAAATCTCCGCTCCAGCATCTGGAGCACCTCCTCCCCCTGCTTCCTTACTGACCTTTGTGTCTGCAGAGTTGATTCTGTCACTCATCTCTTCATCTTCTATTGCTGTTGCATACCAACTTTTTCCCTCCCTTCTTAAATATGTTATCCCAGTGATGCCACCACCGTTGCTGTTGGGCTCACCTTGGCCAGCAGTGGGTCCATCTTGGAGCTAGCTGGCATTGCCTGTGTTGGACATGGGGGAAGCTTCTAGCAGCTTCTCACAGAAGGCTGTCCCACTATCAAAACCTTGCCACACAGACCTGATACAGTTTCAGAAATACATTTCTTCACTGTTGCATTACAGGTTTACATGTTTCTGAAAGGAGAAGCATTGAAGTCATTTGAGAGTTTGGATGAGCCCTCTGTGCCTGTGCTATATTAAATAAATCTGTGCACAGTGAAACTTGATAAGTTTTATGATTCAGTTTTGCTTAGACTCTTCAACACTACAAATGAAGTGGAATCTGAGTTAGAAGTAAATATGTAATAAAATTACCAATATTAAACTTTTCTTCTTAATTTAAACCAGTCATTTTAGTTATATAGACCAGAGGATTTTGTTTCTTGTAGTTTAACAGAAGAGCACAGGGTGGGGATGAGGATCTGTAGTTGCTGGCAACATACTGCAGTTCTTCAGTGCATAGTGCAGGAAGACGGAGGGATGCTGCGTGAAGTCCTGTGTGTGGCTTTTGGTCATTGTCTTCACTGCAATGAGAAGTCCATCTGTGTGTTTCTGACAAACAGCCTGTTGTGCAACAGCTTTAGAAACGTGATTTTGATACTTATATGGGAATATAGATCTTTATTTTGCTTTCTTCTAGATGTCCAGGTTCATAAATGTCTTGCTTTTCATGTCTGAATCAGCTAAATCCTGGTGGCCAGATTATCCCTAGCCCCATGTCACTGCACGTTATGGGGGCAGTATGTAGCACTGGGTGCTGGGACATGGTTTTAAGGACTGGACAGCCCAAATTTAACAGGCTGGTGACCGTGTCCCCTGTAGCCTTCTCACCAGAGTGGTGGTCAATAGAACTGACAACGGTGGGGGAAATACATTGATTTTTCTGAGAAGCAGTAAATTACTCCTTCTTTGTGTGAGGAGAAGAAAGAGGGTAACTATAAGTCAGTCATAGTTCCTTCTGTTTTTTCAGTATCTCCATGAAAATGAATTAAAAAGCTGTGTGACATGTCAATACAGCTTCCTAAAAAGAAGCAGAATATGAGACCCATCATTCTTAAACAAGAATCTTTCAGCTCTGTTTGTATTTATGACCGCTTGACTCTGCCCGCCAGTTTTCGGTTATAATTTTTTAAGTAATTTCTCTTTTAATTTGATATTTACTTGGGAGGGCTGTATAAGAGGATTTGTAGGTTGCTTTTCATGTTCCTAGAATTGAAATATATCTGTCCATATTTGATAAATGCATCCTCTAGAGGTATTCATATATTGCTTGTAGTGGAACCAGGTTAATATGATGAAACTTCATTCTCAGCTTCCCCCAGGTAACATCTATAGTATGGGTAATATTGTCTTTTCAATATGAGATTCCGATGAGTAAAACCTGGATATAAGGCAGCACTTAGAGCTAGACGATCGTGGAAAAAACTATTTTGTTGGAAGGGGCCGTCTCTGGTCTAATATTGACTATGAGAAAAGGACCAGAAGAAAAGCATATTTAACAACTCTGCATTTATGTAGAACATTAGCAGAGACACCAAGAGAAGTATTTCTGGATGCTAATGCTTCTTCACCTGGAACCTGTCATTTTGCCTTTGGGAGCAAATTCTGAGCTGACTTCTGTAGTAATGCATTGCTGACGGTAACAAAGTAGAGAGGGAATCTTGATAGTTCTTGGTGACTCGTTTCTTGGAACGGGTAAACCCAAGAGTTTATTGAGAAAGTTTGAAGCTTTGGTAAGTGGGTGGACACTGAGTAACACTTGCCTCATTTATTGGTCTGTGTGTTGCTGTTGAAGGACAGATTCCTGGAATCCATTAAGCTACTGGAGAACTGAGCTGATGGGAAGGAGTTACCAGCAACCAAGTATATGAAACCTGGTGTCACAGCACTACCTATTAACTATTTAATTACCTCAGGCATTTCCTAATTACTACCAAATTGTTACATATGTTTTGTAGGAAAAAACTAGTGGTTTAGTGCTGCATTTCTTAAACAAGATTTTACATTATTTCAACTTGTAGCCTTGGCTAGGCTTAGCTATCTTGGCAGTACAATGTTTTGTAGCATAACTACTTAATAAGTATTTTGAAAAAGTTATGGGTTCAGTTGATTTAAAATTAGGAATTTTGTCTAGTATACTTTCAGTATCATTAACCATTTATCTAGGGGAGATCACTTCTCTCTTTTCTTGTGTATTCATACATCATTTTTTGTATTGATTCTTTCTCCAAAGGTGTCAGCTAGACTCAAGATTATCTAAGCCTTAAGAATAAAGGCTGACAGAGATGGTCAAATTTTTGGCAGTGGAAATCAGTGCAGATTTTTTTGGAGTTGGTGGCTGATCTGGCCCCTGGAGTCAGTGTCCGCTGTGGATGAGAGTGAAGACTCAAAGGTCTAGTGCCTTGGTCATTTCCCATTCCTGTGAAGGAGACTGAAAAAGAACATGCGAAAAAAAGGAAAACAGGAATGTAGTAATAATTTCTGACAAAGTATTCTCCTCAATAAATCTGAAAACACATTGCAAAGGAGTTCATTATGGTTTTTTGTAGGCAGGAATGTTGAATCATGCAGCAACTTGATCGTGGCAGATCTAGGAACAAAATTTGATTACACAGAGGGCCCATTGGGTGCTCCATCCACTAGACAGATAACATTCCCTTTGAAATTGCAACTAATCACATGTGGTAACTGATTTAATTTTTTTTTTAAAAAAATCTTATTTCCAGTATGTAAACTTAATGTCACATAGGCACAGTTTAATGCTTTTTGGTTTTCCATTTTACTGGACTTGTCCTTATTTGAGATACTGTTTTCAGAGAGTATTTTCTTGGCACTTTGATGTCTACAGTGTATCCCAAGGAGATTAGTCTTGAATGTAATTTGGGCTGAAGAGAGTAACTTTTAGCACAAAAATTACAATATGTGAATACGATTCTACTGGAGCTGAGACAGGAATTATTTTTTTTTCTGCCATGTATTAAGGCTTGTCAGGTTTTAATTTACTAAGTGTACTTAAAATACCTAGTTTGGACAATGTTTGAAGATGACTTCAGAACAAAGTGGAACATTAGAACATTTTCTGTGACATGCTGCTACCTATATTGTATCTGTGTATTTGAAGGACAACTTAAAATCTTGAAGGGTTTTACCAGTGACATTTTCTTTTTTCTAAATCATGAGTCTTCCCTTGAGCCTGACACAGAATCCTTTTATTTGGAATGTTGGATTTTATTTGGTCTTTGGAACTCAGTCACATGTGGAAACTACTTTGTCTGAAACTCATATTTCAGATTTTGAATAAGAGATGCCAAGACTCATCAAATAAACACATAATGATACGATATGATACGATACGATACAGTACGATACGATACAGTACGATACGATACAGTACGATACAATACGATACAATACAATATGATACAATACAATATAATATAATATAGATGTGAAATCTTCTGTATGTTAGAAAATGTACTTGATGGCCATTTAAAATCTCAACCTTTTTCAGTTATTTAAAAGGTAGTCTTGCAATGAAACTCTTAAAACAAATTTGTTATGATTTTCACATGCAATATCAACACATTCTTGCCATGCAAACACAGTTAGGGGGGCGGAGGGTTTGGCACTCATTTTATGACTAGAAAGTTGTAAAATGTTTGTGTAAATCTCATGTCCATTTAGTACTCTGTGGGTTATAAAGTGGCTGGGTCACTTTTTTTGGTATCAGTTTTGGGGGTTAAGATTCCTTGGCTAGGAGCAAGACATTCTTGTTCTTGGAGTAACAAACATGTCTCAAGAACTGCTGTCACTTGAAGCTCCACAACCAACCTCTGTCAGCTTCAGGACACAGTACTGGTCTCAGTTGTTTGCCCTGTCTTTTGGTTGCCTTTTTAATCATAGGAAGGATCCTTTAACTTCCTCTGAGGAGGTTTTTTAAACGTTTTTGTTAATTTTTCCATCTTTATACAATCAAACTAAATACTTTCCTGCTTTTCGATCTTGTCTGTGTTTGCTGGAGGACTAGGGCCATGGACAGTAGATGTTTCAAGCCTTTAAGAAGATTCAAAGTGAACATTCAAACAGCCTTGCTACGCCTGACATTCAGAGCTTTCTAGAAGAGAGACACTGCTCCTGTGGGAAAAGCACTACAGATAAACCTGTGACATCAGAGACCACAATTCTGAGCTTATTATCAGCAGCGATTTACAAAAGCAGATAGCAGAGACACTGGGATTGTGTTACGTTATAGCTGGGGACAGGCCAGGAGTGGGTTTGTCAGTAACTCCTATGGATAGTAATAAAATCGGAGTGAGTGGTGAGGACAGTCAGGGCAGGTATGCAAGAGGAAGAGGAGACCGAAAAACCGCGGGATGCTCACGAGGGCAAGAGCAGCAGGCGACAATGTATCGGTGGATACATCTGGAAGATAACCGGATCCAGGACAAAATTACATTTCTAGGAGCGCCGGAAAGGAGCGTGTCAGAATTAAGAGCAGTTGATGGCTCCGATGTGCAGCGCAGCATGTGATGGTTAATCCCGTGCTGGCTCAGGCCTGTCTAGGGATCATCAATCATGTCTTTACTGGCTAAATGGATTTGGCCAGGGTGCAGGCTTAAGTCCTGGCACTTGATTGTCCGTGTTGTCCATAACTGCTGTGACTCCGGATGGTGCCAACTAGAGCTCTTCTGGGCAACGTCCCAGTGTATTTTGATGCAGTAGGACACGCCAAGGACTGTTTCTAGTAGGCAATGTTGATGGAGCCTCGTTTCTTTTAGGTGTGGATGGGAGAAAAATGTGGTGGTCTGTTCGCTAGCTCTGAAGTCAGTTTTGAGTGTCGGCGTAGGTGTGTCTGGAGAATTTTGAGGTGCTCAGAGCACTCCTTAGGAGGCTTTTGTGGAAGCAGAGGCACAACTGAAAGAGGAAGGTGCAGTGAAGGAAATTAATTTGGAGCTAGAAAAAGAGGAAATCAAGAAAAGCAAGAGAATTTGAATGACCAACAGGCCTATGGGTAAAGTGATAGCTGAAGAGACTGGTGGTGAGCATAAGGCCATAGAGAAGTGGTACTGATTTTGCATGAGGGAGGAAAGAGGTGGAGGGAATGTATGCATGAAAGGAGGAGGAGGGATGATGGGGATCTGGTGGCTCGAGAAGAATAATTATGAGAACAGGTGAGAAGTCTTGCTGCCAGTGGTGAAGAAGGGTTTCTGATAAATCAAGACTCATGCCTCAGGTACCTGTCTTAGAGCTGTCACTGAATTGTAAGATGAGCTGCTTGTGAGACTGGAAAATATTGACGTAATGATTTTAACAAAATCAAGTCAGCCAAGAGTAGCAAACGATGAAATTAGGCTTTGAGATTAGAGAAAATGACTGTATTCTCTTTTATATTTTTAAAATTTAGAGATTTTGCTCCCATCTACTGGATTAAAATAGAAATATATGGGGCTACACTATCTGCCACTTGCTTTAGGGGGAAAAAAGTGCTTCTTAAAGGCATAACTCAAAGCAAGTGTTTGAGACCTAGGGTATCTCTCTTCAACAGTCTTTAAAAGTAGACCATCTGTCCATGGTTTTAATCGTCAAAAATTGTGTTAATCTTTTCTTCCTTCCTCCAGCATTTTATTTAAAAAAAAAATAATTAGGGGATCTATACAAACCATGAGTTAAATTTGATTTTTAATGTAATTCCCTTCCAGCCATACCTCTANAGTGTGTCATCACCAAGTGTCTGCATGAATTAAGGAGAAATGGGATGAATATTTACCAAAACTTTGCAGTTCAGAAATTAGCTATCAGCAGTTTGAGGATGATAGTGGGCACAAAAAAGAAAAGGAAATACCCTTCTTGTAGTGAGGGGCCCAAAACTGAACAGTCGAGGTGTGACCTCGGCAGTGCCCAGTACAGGGCCATCATCGCTTCCCTAGTCCTGTTGGCCGCACTATTGATCATACAAGCCAGGATGCCGTTGGCCTTCTTGGCCACCTGAGCACACTGCTGGCTCATGTTCAGCCTGCTGTCAACCAACACCCCCAGGTCCTTTTCCACTGGGCAGCTTTCCAGTCACTATTCCCAAAGCCCGTAACATTACATAGGGTTGTTGTGCCCCGAGTGCAGGACACAGCACTTGGACTTGTTGAACCTCATACCATTGACCTCAGTCTGTCAATCCAGCCTGTCCAGATCCAGGAAATAACACGATGTATTTTCATTACCATTTCTATGTGCTATAGCATTCTGACAGCAAGTAAGAAAGAAGCTGCACTGGGCTTTACAGAAGGGACTGCAGTAATTAATCTTCATTAGGATTGCTGCCATGGCCTTGTGAATTAAAATTTATTACATAGAAAAAGGGTTGTGGCACAGCATGTTTGATTAGCAAAATGCCGGCATTTATGGGATAAATTATTCCTAACTTTTCTGAACTATATTTTGTTAGCAGATTCATTCATTATTCCTGTACATTTCTTTGGTAGAGAGCTCGTGTGCACTATGCTGCAGCCTGGAAACTGGACTCATGGCCTGCAATTCAGTGGCAAGGGCAGTTTGTTTCCAGAAAAGTGCTGGTAAACCTGGACTCCAAAGCAAGCTCTGATAAATGTTCACTAAAGCAGAGACTGTCTAGAGATCTCACAGTACCACATTGTTTAAACAGCAGCAACTTGGCTGTGTGGCTGCACATTTTAGATGACTGGCTCTCAAGCACTTGAAATCTAAACCTTACAGCTTGTCAAGACATACTTGGAAGCCCAGAAGCAAGTTAAATACTAACTAATGATTAAAAGCTTTCTATTTGCTCCTGGTATCACCTCAAAACACAGTTGTGAGATTATTTTTCAGTAGTTAAATTACAGTTTCTAAGTGTACAGCTAGCAGGGTCCTAGTTACATCCCTTGTTTACCAGATGGCATTCATATATGCTGTCCTTTATTTAAGGGACAGGATTCATAAACTGTGCTTTATTGCTTGAGTAATAAACATTACCTATCAAATGATAGTATCTTCCTTTGTTGTTACAGCTGCACAAACGGTGACCACAGAATTTACTGTGCTTGTTGATAGGCTGGCTGTTAGTACCTCCTCGCTTGTGTAAACACAGCCTGTCCCAGTAAATCCTTCCATCAGGCAGCCTCAGACCGTGCGGGTTGTTCAGGCGGCTGAAAAACTAAATTGCACCAGATGGTAAAAGGAAGGAATCGTAATCCAGCTGCACATGCTGCTTTCGAAGCGTTATAAATAGAAGATGAAGAAATGCACTGGCTTTGGTTTGGATCTGAATTGTGGGATTGCTTTCTAACTGAGTTGTTCTGTCAGAAAATAGTTCACCTTAGAATAACTTTTATTTTATTTTGTGGACACCAGCTAGTAGGCATCAGTTTGTGTGTTTGTGAGAAATAAGGGGCCTTTTATGTCCGTGTGAACTGACCCGTGATAAAAAGATTGGCTCTGCAGGGTGGGCTGATGCACCTTCTGTCAATGGAGACCAAGGAAAAATTCATTTGACAAAAAGCGCAGAAGTCATCTCTTTGTAGCTGCTTTCACACACTCAGCCCTTTTACATGCGCACCTGAGAATTACACCTATTGCATCTTCTCCAAAGAGTTTTCTGTCGAAACAGCTGAGGAGAAGCACCTAGGTGGAGTACAGGATAGCCCTTGGCATCGTGATGCCAGGCATCTTTCCTGGTGATTTTCCAGCTTCCTTCTAAAATTGCCATTTTCACTCTTTGTCAAAGCTACATCTCTGACTGCTCCTCCAGAGTACTACATCCCGTCTCCATGTCACCGCTGGTAGAAATCCATCCTGCAGGAAGAGAGAAAGTTGGGGGTTGGACTAGCTGATCTTTAAAAGTCCCTTCCAACCCAAAGCACTCTGTGGACAGGCACTGTCTGTCTTCTCTCTGTGTTTCAAAATTATTAACGACTTATTTACATGTCTGCTTTCCTTTGTAAATTACCTTTATCAGATGTTGTTTTGCTTCTACCTTCCCAGCATCATGAAAACACCAATCTTTAGCTCCTTTCATCACTTGGTGACTTTGCTGCTGCTGCTCCTCCTTCCTGTGTTAGATGTTCCTCTTTGTTCACCTCTCCATCTTACAGCACAGTAGGGGTCAAATTAGTGTGAAAATACACCTGCTAATGTGTAGATACATTTTTAGTATGCACTACTAGTCGACCACCATGACTTCTCAGTAATAACAAGATACAGCTTGACTCAGCATGATGTTCCCACAAAGCTTATGATGAAAATTAATCGTAATTGTGTTGATGTGCTTTTGCTTATGGAAAAATTTAGAAATCTCACAGTTCATTTTGAATGTGTTTTATATTTCAATGTTATACCTCACAGGCCTCTGAAACTCCAAAAATGAATATTATTTTTGGTGTTTCAAGTCTGCTGTTTCATAACCTGTGAGATTTCTACATCGTTTTAATTGCTAAGATGTTTTGAACTAGTGTCCTAGATGAAGCGTTAGTCATTCTGAATGCAAACTGGGCTTCAGAGTCCATTCAAATGCTGGAAATAGTCGCCTCTTTTGCAAACAAGCTAAAATGCTTTTACTTAATGAGATTTCAACCTTACGCTTTTAAAGTGAACCCCTATACTCTGTCCTGGTCAAAGCCAACACCATGTTCAGCCCAAACCCACACGGACCACTTGGAAAAGTGAGGAATCTTAGTGCCTTAGAGTATTTTCATATACTGTCAGTATAGCTTCAGCTTTTATGGAACATCTGAAGTGCTATAGAAAGAAATAAAGTCCTTTTCCCTGAAAAGGAATAAAATAAACATTGGTAGCAAACACTGAAAAGCCACCCCCATGCAAACAGAATCACGGAATCATTAAGATTGGAAAAGACCTCTAAGATCATCGAGTCCAACCTTCAACCAAACACCAGTAGACCATGCTTTGAAGTGCCACATCTACTCATTTTTTGAACACCTCCAGGGATGGTAACTTCACCACTTCCCTGGGCAGCCTGTCTCAATGCTTCACTAAAGCAGCTCAAAGCCAGGAAAGTTGCTATATCTTTTGAAATGTGCCAATTTTAGGAAAAATATTGATTGTACAGTCATCAGCTATTCACAGAATCATAGCATGGTTTGGGTTGGAAGGAGCCTTTAAGGATCATCTAGTTCAACTCTCTTGCCATGGGCAGGGACATCTCTCACTAGATCAGTTGGCTTTACACAATTTCTTTTTNTCACTGCCATCAGCACCTGCTTGTATAAGAATCACTGGGCAAAACGAGTAAGTGACACAGTTTTAAAACCACTTCACTCACAAAAAAAGCTGGCAAGATACAACTCCTAAGGAAATCTACTGTAGCTTACCAGAAACATTTTAACTTCATAGAATCATAGAATGGTTTGGGTTGGAAGGCACCTTAAAGATCACCTGGTTCCACCTGTCCTGGGTAGGGACACCTTCTACTAGGCCAGGATGCTCAAGTTTGGCACCATTGTGCTATGAAAGGTGGGATGGACGAGAGATGGAGGTAGTTCACAGGTCTGCAATCCAGTGCAAGGCCAGCAGATCTCATGCCAGTCCTTTGTCTCTATGGAAAGGCAGCCAGGAAGCACAGTGTATGAGGAAGAGGAGGAAGTGTTGTGCTGCCAGTCCTGCTCAGAGAGCATTCGGGAACTTCTTGAAAGCTGCTACATTTGGGGGTTAATGTTAGAGTTGGGCTGGTTTCCAGTCAGTGGCAAAACCAGCATTTCACAGTCTGGTAACTAGTTGTATTAATGGGAAAACAAGGTAGGCAGCTGAAGGTAGTTTGAATTGGGCAGTGGATTCCTGTGCTGTGTTGGTTCGAGGAACAGTATTTCCCATCTTGTGCTCTTTATTATGGCTGCTGTTTCTAATTATTATGTCTGTGAGCAGTATTTCTGAACGGAACATTTCACAAACATTACGTTTGCACTTAAGGAGTTATAAAAAATAAGGCAATTTAAAAAATTCTTGTTGAAACTTTTTAAAGTAAATTGAATTTTGGGGTAGAAAATTGCAAAATTTTAATTGAAAATCTGAATTTAACAGTCATATTTTAGGAAAGCCTAAACTCAGTCTTCGAAGTGCTATTTTTATTCTGTCATTCTTTAAAATACAAGCATGGAAAACTGAGAATGGCATTTTGTTTCAATCAGCTTGTTTGGAGAACATGGTTTGGGGTGTGAGGGGTTGTGTTCTCCTTTTTGGTATGAATTGTACCCTACAGCATAGGGCAGCTAGCTCTCTGTAACTGGGTATGGTACGTGGATGTTATATCTTAGAATAGATTTTGTTAAATTAGGTTAAATTAATCTAAATAAGATGATTTGTAGCAAATTTCCTATGTTACGTGGAAAACCTTTGTGAGCATACATGAAAGCTTGGTCTTTCCTCCTGTTGCTGTTATGGGACCATGTGATTGAAGTTAGAATATTAAACCAGATACACACCCATTTCATCCAGATTTAAGACTGAAAAGAGCAATTCATTCAAGTATTAAGAAAAGCAGCAGAAGAAATGGGAGTTCGCTGGGGAAAGTAACCAGGATTGGAATTTTTCCCTTTCTCTCATGGCAAAGAGGTGGTTAATTTCTTCCAAGGAAAGCTTCTAAAAGGAGGAGAAAGAGTGGCTTGAATGAGATGGATCCAAATCAAAACTATATTAAGTGTAAAAGTCACCAATGAAATGACAGTTCTCATATTTTTATTTTTGTCGCATATTTGTTTTATATGAGATCTTGAGTGCATGTC
>WEIS01004836.1:0-14698 GCA_013389965.1 Todus mexicanus | reverse complement strand
GACCGTAAGTGGAATTCAGAGTTACCCTGAAGGCAGGCACTGAGCAGCAATAAGCAATTGCGTTTGTTCATTAGACAGCAAAAGAAGTTCTGAGCTCCACAATTGCCAATGTGTGGCACTCAGGGGTGGTGGTCAAAGCCAGGGGGCCAAAATAGAGTGAGGCTGTCCTTTGGTCCCTGTTGTGACGGACAGTGCAGACAGTATTGCCTCTTGTTACATTGCCAGACCTGTATTCGTGAAATACAGCCTGAGAAACATGAAAACTTATCCTGTAACTCTGATGTTCAGCACCAAAGGTGTCCTTATCATCATACACCTTTCATTGTCATCATAGATGCTGCATGACTTCTTGTGCCTGGCTCTTTCCCCTCATGGATGGTAGCCATCCTCAGCACAAATATCCATCAGTAAGGACATTGGATTGTGGCACTGGGTCCTCTTTGGGCTCTCTATTCATTCTTCTGAGGTACTGTCTGACCAAATCACCTGTAGGAGTTATACCTGAGGGAGTATCAGAGATTTCTGTAGCATGTGCTTTGAAACAGCTTCTTCAATTTCCCCACCCTTAGGCTGCTTAGTGCAGAGTAGCCATAGCAGCTACTGATGCCTCTGCACTGCTAGGCATCACTGTGGTCAGCAACCTGCCATTGCTGGCCCTAGAGCTGCTCCAATTTTTGCAGTACTTCTGGATTCAGTGACAGCACAATGCAGAGGCCTGAGCCACTCCAGGGCTAAACTTCTCAAAAATGACAGTATGGCCACAAGGCCTGTATTCAGGGATGCCTCTATAGCTGCTTGTTAAAAGCCACGTTTGTGTGAAACTAGATCATAAAAATTATGTTTGATTTGGGAGCTAGTCAGCAAAGCTACAGAGTTCAGTCACAAACCTACCCTCCTCCCTTTCCCCATCGATTGCTTTTTGATTGCAACCATGTTATTTCCTTCCTCTACCACAAAGGATGCTCCAAATTCAGATGTAGAAAGAGCTAGCTACTCATGTCACAAGAAGTGAGACTGAGGTCTGTTTGAAGGTTAGCTCTTTCGCATTGGTTCTTAATTGGTTTGAACACTGCTGCTCTCTTAGGCTCTGGTTTACACTGGAGGCCCTACCTCAAGGGAGCACAAAAAAATCGCACTAGGCTTTGTAGATCTAAGAGGTTTAGCTAAACAAAATATAAATGTGTTAATTATTGGTTCTTTTTGTGATCTAAAACCTTTTGAAGTTTAGCCACCTGCTTACATATTTGATATGTTTTCCATCCTTTTAATACAGTTTTTCAGTAATGCAGATTTTTAAAAGATTCAGCAATGTAGATCCTTAAAATCCCCACTTTTGCTGCGCTGGTCCTCTGAAAATTTTTCCCTGCATACTTCACTTTCCAGTTTACTTCCTCTGTGTCGCTGTTAAAGGTGTAGCTTTCAATCACACAAAGAACATTTCCTATGGAAATTCTGCAGTCAGTCTGGAAACTGGTACTCTGTAGTTGAGTGCTGTGTCTGGATGACTCAGGGCTGTTCCTCTGGAAAAGGAGGCAGAAATTTAGATGCTTAAAATAGGTAACTTTCTGCAGTGAGTGTGTTAAGTGGCCTCCAAATACCTGGCTTAAACCTGTGTCATTTTTAGCAGCTACAATTTCTGACTTCATAGATTTAGCAAGACTTTAATGCTTTTCCACTTGGGCTTCTGCAGGAGTTCCTACTGAGGAGCTGCCACTGTTATTATGGTTAACTCACTACCGGCTTGTTTCATCCTTTGGCAGTTTCCCTGTGGGAGGTGAAAACACTTTTTAGATTGCAACAAGAATAGATTCAGGGGCTTGGGTCCAGTCAGCTGAACTTTGTTACGAATTGCATTTCCCTTACTAAATTGAGCTCACAGCAGATACATAGAAAATGCTTTTTCTTTCTTTCTTTTTTTTTTTAAATTACTCAGGTCCACCTCAGCCACCTCCAGACGTAAGAGTGAACAAAAAAGAGGTGCTGATTACCAAGTCCTCCATCAACTTTACTTTTAACTGCAGCTGGTTTAGTGATACCAATGGAGCTGTGAAGTACTTTACTGTGGTTGTGAGAGAGGCTGATGGTAAGTGTCATGATTTAATGCCATTCAATCTATAGCCTATAGGAGTTGCATGGGGAGGTACAGCCGTAACACTGCACAACAAAGGAGCTTCTCCTTATCTAGTGGCTGAGTTTCACAGAGGTTTGGGGTCTATACCTGCTCCTTAGCCTGAGGACTTAGGAACTCCGTCTTCTCCTCATTAGCAACTGCAGAGCTCAGCCAGAAGCAGTAGTTAGCTTCTGTACTCTAGATTACACTTTCATGTATGTCCAGGAAATTTCCACACTAGGAGACTTATGTTGGATGCCATTGACAGTGAACACAGAGTAAACTGCTTTGCTGTGCACGAATCTCAACAGGTAGTTTAAATGTTAGGTGGGAACACTAAGGCTTCGCTTTTGGAGAACTTCATTAAGCCATGCTGTAAAGGCAAAAGTAGCATCTCCTGTGTGATGTTTGCTTACTGAAGAAAATGACTTTATGTGCAGCACTGTAAAACAGAAGAGAAATTGCCCTTGTATCATGCACATAAACCTTCCTTTCTGCAGTTGACCTATATATGACAAAACAGATACATGTCTCAACAATTAATACCTTGTTTTCAGAAGTGGCTTCATTTACTGGCATGTCAGGACATATTTTGTGACCCTTGAGAAAGTTTCTTAATCTCTCTGTCCATCAGCCCTTAGGAAAAAAACCCCAGAGATAATATTTCCACTGTCTACTCTGTTGTGTTTGTGGAAACTATAAAACTCTTTGAGAAAGGGACTACCATTGCCATGGCTTTGCCTACCTAAATCTTTTACACATTATTTTGAGTTCCCATTCAGGGGCACTCCTGTCATTGCGTGTTGCAGCTTTTCTCTGTACAGTACACTTCTCAGCGTGTGGATGTATTTTTACTTGCTTTTTGAAATAGCTGGTGGTAGGACCCAGGAATCTGGATCACAGATATTCCCACCAACAGCAGAGAAAAAAAATGTCATAACACTGAATTCCACCTGTGCATGCCTATTGCAGCATTGTATCAAGAAAGGATGAAGCCTTGTGGGGAAATCTGTGTGAAGTTCCCCAGAAAAATAATAGCAAGGTTTGTACTAGAAACAACATACTCTAACCACTGTAGCTTTTTATTCATAGGGTAGCCTGTGCAGACTCCAAGAAGTGCTAGAAAGTTGAATGAGAGTATCTCTGTCAACAGCTTGAGCCTATAAACTGCATCACATTAATGGCTGTGGAATATAAACCTTCTGTCTTTCTCTGCACATGATGTAGGTAGTGAAGGACCAAAGCCTGATGAGCAGCACCCATTACCTTCCTACCTGGAGTACAAACACAACGACTCTATACGCATCTACCAGACAAATTATTTTGCTAGTAGATGTGCTGAAAACCCTGACAGTGACTATAAAAGCTTTGACATTAAGCTTGGAGGAGAAATGGAAAATCTGGGAGGAAGATGCGATCCAGATCAGCAAAAATTCTGCGATGGACCTCTAAAGCCTCGGACTGCTTATAGGTTAGATTTGCACTTGAGCATCTGTAGATGAATAACTGGGGCACAATGCTCTTTGTGTTTCTGTGTGAATTTTTAAAAGCTTTATTCATGCCCCCATTACATAGGTACGAACCAGTCCTTCACTAGCGTGGGAATTGTATGATTAATTATGCACAAAACTCTACAGTGAATAGGTTTATTTATTTCCCTCAACCTAATGGGGAGCTCTCCTATAGTTGCTAAATCTTTCTTTGGAAAGACTTTAGTCAGAAAAGTACTTAACAGGAGAAGGCAAGGATGCTTCACTAAGTCTGTTTGGCTCCTCCACCCCACACCAGTCTTTTGGAAAAAGCTGTTAAAACCTGGAGGTTAGTCTAACCTGTGACACCATCCTCAGGCTCCTGAGCTAAGCCCAGGTTAGCTCTATGGCGTAGAAGAGGGCGACTGCCAGTGCCGGGCTCCGCAGTTATGCAGTCTGTGAGACCAAACATGAGCTCCAGTGCAGTTCAGTCACACCCCTTTGGCAGGCAAACACTCTCCCAAGATGTCTGTGAGCTGCTCACTAGACAGCGACATGAATACGTGGCAGGCAGTGCACGTCATGCCTCTCAGCTTCACCATCATCATCAAGACAGTGCTACCCTACCATAGTCCGTTCTCATTAGAGTACATTTCCAAAAAATCCAGTTAGGGAAATGCCCACATTACCAGGAGAAACAAGAGTCCTGTAACATTTCATTAGCACAGCTCCATCCATCCATGCGAAGGGAGAACGTGTCCCCATTGAGAAGTATTTTTGAGTCCTCTCCCCACTGCAACTTCTGCTAGTCCTGCTTCAGGCATGGTCAGGCTGTGTGTGCCAGCAGAGCCCCATCTGCTACCTCTGCCAGGGAACCTCAGAGCCTTACACCTGTGCTAGCTGGGCTCTCCCAGCTGTAGTGTTTAACTCAGGTGCCTGCCTTAGGAACTGTCTGTGGTCAGTAGAAAGGTTTTAGTTCTCTCTAAGGTGACAATGAGTTCTTACTTTTCTGCTGTTGTCTCTGAACATCTGATGAGTTCTAACCATTTTTTTAGGATCAGCATACGGGCTTTTACCCAGCTCTTCAGTGAGGACCCGAAGGAGCTCCCTAAACCACTCTTTGCAGATACATTCTTCTCTTTACCAATCACTACAGAGGCAGGTTAGTTCCAGGCTTGTTTTTCAATGACTGTAGCATGTGGTTATGTATTGTGCCTTAGAACACTGGTATCTAGAACTATTTGCAAGGAGTAGAACAAAGCAGATAGTTGTGCGTGTCGTGAAGACTGCTCTGAAATGAGGCAGGAGCCATGTCTTATCCAGCCTTAGTCTGAAAATTCAGGGGACTGCTTGATGGAGCTGTTGACAGTAGAAGAAAGGAGAAATACTCAGTGAAGGTATCAACAAAAAAGCTTCAAAGTGCAAGAGAACCAAACTCCCATGGAATGGGGCTGTGTTTTTCTTTACTGTGATTTGGAGTGAAAGATTTTGTGTAATGTTTGGAAAAAATAACAACAGAAATTCAAGGCCAGGTTTTAGCTAACTGTTTAAATGCCTTACATTTCCTTGTATTTAACCATTCTCTTTAGCTGATAATAACATATCCCCTGAAAGTTATTGATTCTTTGATTCTTCATATCTTTTCCTCAAGATCTATAAATTTTGTTTCTAGAGCCTCTGTTTGGAGTTATTGAAGGTGTGAGTGCTGGCTTGTTTCTGATTGTGATGTTAGTGGCCGTTACCGCTTTATTTGTCTGCAGACAAAAAGTTAGGTAAGTTGAGTTTCTTTATCAGTTTCTGTTGTTCAAATCAGGTCAAATAATATTCGTTTAAGCAATACAATATTTAATTGTGAAACTGGAGGAATGCACTGAATTATTCAACAAATCAGATCTATGTCCCACAACATCTGTGCACACTAAGTATAGAACTAATGACTTACATATGAAGAGATCTAGATACTCTTCATTTAGATCTACTGATCTTAGGTAGAATTGTATCATAGAGGATCCTTGTAACTTTTGGTTTTCTGTGGGAGACTGAATGTTTCTGAAAAATTGGGTTATCATTCAAACTGAGTATCTTTTGTCAAAAATTAATGTTTCAGATTGATTTCATCTGCATTTAGATGGAATCTCTTGAAACTGTTCATTTAGAATTTATCAGTCCAGTTCAAAAATCTTAAGGCGTGGCGTTACTTTAGTGTCCAAAAGATTAGTTCAAACTTCATTCCTTATTTTTTGGAATCGATTATAGTTACATATTTCACATTATAGATGAATCTTAAATATAGAATTTTAAATATGTTTTTAAAAAGTGAAGTAATCTCAACTTTGAAAAAAGCTTTATCCATTTAAACCATTTTGCATGACTGAAAGGGATATGAAATTATTGATGTGAAATTCCTTGTGGTTTCTGAATATAAAAAACCCCAACGTTTCAATTACATGGGAAACTCTGAAGATCTGAAATTCAGTTCTTTTCCTGATACAAGATAAGATCTATTTTGTTTTGAATTTGCTTTTCAAATGCCAGAATTTCACATTAAAAAACCCCCGTTCTCTGACTATTTGTATCTTTTAGTCAGAATGGATTTACCCTTTAGCGATGTTATTCTTAGGCTTTATGAACAAATTCGGTGTTTTCCTCTATATGCTATCCGAAGAAAAAAAGAGGCATAAATCATTAGCAATAGTAAATAAAGTCTGATTTTGCATGTATGGAGTTGCGTGCTCCTAACAGCTTCAAACATACGACATACAAAACATGCAGATTGATGTGGTTTTCCACCTTGCACACCTCATGGCATATTTTCAGTGTAGCTAAACTTCAGACAGAGTGTGGTTTCTTGGTGGGAGTTAAACAACCAGCAGGACTGCAAGTGTACCGATATGATTTTCCCTCATCATACGTAAAGTGTTCTCCAAGGGAGATGTGTTGAAGGAGAAGATGGCAATGCAAAGCAATGCTGATCATATGAAGTCAGTCAGTGCCACTTCTGCAGCTTTCCCAAAGCCAACTGTGGTGCTGCCACTTACTCCTGCTATGAAAGTGGAGATATCCCAGAGGAGATCTCGTCTGCTGAGTGGATGTTCTGGAAACTGTAGACCTTTTGCAGCTCTAAAAGTCTGTTTATATGTTCCTTTCTGCATGTAGAGAATCAACCGATTTAGGGCCTGTCTTAGCACAGGACACCCTCCTTAATGATAAGGTGGGCTGTGAGTGTTTCAGAGCAGCAAAAAACCTCTTCCTACCTGTGCAGATGCATGCACTCTGCATCACTATTACCGAACTAAAATACAAGAAAACTCTGTGCCATAACTAAGAGCAATGTCACATGATCAGAGCCACAAAACAAAACACGCTTTGGTTTTTTCCAACTTACCATCTTTTTTTTCAATGTCAGTTATATTATTGGCAGCTCTTACCAGAATCAGAACATAATGGTAAAACAGAATGCCTTCTCTTTATTTCAGCAACGGCCATGAGAGACCTACAGCAAGGCTCAGCATTCGCAGGGACAGGCCACTGTCAGTCCATCTGAACTTGGGGCAAAAAGGGTAATTTCATAAGTTTTGTTTCTAAAAGAGCAGTATTTTAACATGGCATCATGGATGAACAGTCCCATTTACTGATGAAGTGTTTCTTTTTCTTTTGAAATCATTTCTAGAAACCGGAAAACTTCCAGGTAAAATTATAACTTAATACCTAAAAAAGCTTCTTGATAACCAGCTGGATAAATTATGACTGTGATTCATCCTGTGATTTTCTTCCTCCCGTTGAATGTTTCAGTCCGATCAAAGTCAGTCATTTTGAAGCACACTTCACCAAACTTCAAGCAGACTCCAACTACCTCCTGTCCAAGGAGTATGAGGTGGGATCCTAACCTAGGCAAAGGACTTGCTTTATGAAGGGGTGGGCTGGCTGAATCAAGGGGTTAATGCATTAGAAAGGTAGCAGTGGTTTGCCTTATTCACACACATCCAAATAAGTTTGAGCCTCACCTAAACTGTGCTTGTCCTAGTGCAGAAACCAGCTCGTCATTTGGCATAGCATCTTCTGGTTGGCAACCTCTGCCTGATACCTGTCTGGCTGACATCAGGAGCATTCGTTTGTGTGGCACATCTGTGTGATAAAATACAGAAGGCACCTACCAGCCATGTGCTTGCTTTAAATTAGCTATTTAATTTCAGTTTGTTTTTTAAAAAATACATCCATTCTCTGTTTATCACCCTTGAGAGCTGATAAGCACTATGTCCCCCTATATTGTCACATCCTTTAATTGTTTTCACCTGACATTTTATTCCTACTTTTTTTTTTTTGCAGGACTTGAAAGATGTGGGTCGAAATCAGACATGTGACATAGCACTTCTGCCAGAGAACAGAGGGAAAAATCGATACAATAATATATTGCCCTGTGAGTTTTAGGTTTGGTTGTGTAATATTACATCATGCCAGCTATTTTTCACATTTTTTCAGCAAGCCTAGTGGAAAAGAGTGCGGCCAATCCCTTCCCTTCTTCCTGCCAGAGATGAAATACCTCTGCCAGCTCAGGTTCTGGTGCTTGAAGGCAGATGATGTATGGCCCTGAGTGGCTTCACACAGACCAGTAATTTCATTTTGCACTAGAGGTGTAATAACCAGCGTTCAGTCTAGAGACAAAAAGCTCCAGCTAGTAGGGGCATTCAGTCACTGCTGATAACAAGGATAGTAGAAATAAGAGTAGGGTTGTTTACATATGGGGTATTATCCATTCAGTGCTTTTTGACAACCTTGCCAAATCTTTCTTCTTCAGAGGAGGCAGCAAACCTAGCATGCAATGTCAAGCTAGTGTGGTTCTGCATGATAAGACATACCTGTTCTCCTGAGGCAAGACCTGGCTTTGAGAGTTTCCTTCTTTAATCTCCTCTCTGGCAGTTTTGGAGGTACTACAAGCTGTGCACTGAGAAGGAACACCACATGACTTCGTGCTCCACATGCTGCCCTGCTGCTGGTGGTGTTACATGCTTGGAACACAGCCTCACAGCATCTCCTGTGTTCTGTGTGCAGCGGCAGGCTGGGAAGCATGCCTGCAATGTACAACACCTGACTGAGATCCAGCATGGCATTATCTCACAAATCATTGACCTGGTGGCTCTGACACTCTGTACCTACAGAGGGTTCTTTACCTAGGGCTGACAGTTGGCCTGTTCACACACATTAGCTCAGGAGCTTTGCAGACCACTGAAACAGTACTGCGCTTTCAAGGGTGGCTCTGGGCACTGCTCTCCAGCACAGCACACTGCTGTCAGGATCAAAGGAGGATGCTGTTGTGGCTCTTCTGTTGCCATAAAAAATCCTGTGCAACTCAGCAGTGGAATTGTGGGATATTCGCTGCTTCATCATCTATCTCCTACTCTTTGGAGAACTCCACAGTGCTTGTGGATGAAAGAGGCAGTACAAATGTAAACGGTTATCCCTGCGAATTAGCCCTCCATATGAAATCCTTGTAATAATGCTGCCAGTCCTTTCAGAAATGCATTTCTTTAACTGGGAAAGGGACCGAAAATCAAGACCTAGCTGTAAGCCTCTTGTCATCAATTTCTTCCTAGATGATACATCAAGAGTGAAGCTTTCCAATGTGGATGATGACCCTTGCTCAGACTACATTAATGCAAGCTACATACCAGTAAGTGACTCAAGGATGGTATTTTACAGTCCTCCCTCCAGTGGCAATTTGTCCTTCATCTAAAACTGAATATAAAGCTGGATGCTTAAGGCTTCCAACCCCCTTCGTTTATTCACTTGAGCTAAAAGTCTTAGAACTCATTTTGTGGGTGTGCTGAAAGGCTGTGTCTGACTGCCATTAAGTTAACTGTGAGTGATTTACCCAGCACTTAAGGACACTTTCTTGGATTGCTGTAGTTATGTAAGATAGCAGGTCTAATTGGCCAAGGACACATTTTTAAAGGTCACAGATTTTATACAGTGTCCACAACAACTGTAGCTATCACGGCAGGTGGCATCCTCATCATGGAGCTGTAGCTCATCCTGACAGTGTTGGCACCTTGCAGGGTGGTGAAACTGGCTGAGATTAAAATAATGCCCTTTGCCAAAGAGTTGTGATTGATAATAGCAGTGGCTTCAGCAATCCAGATTTCAAGCCAGAACTCAGCTGATTTATTAAAAACAGTTAAGAAAACAAAAGCCCCTAGTAGCTCCAAAATTTCTTGAGTCTGTGCTGAACACAATAGAACAATTAAAATGGCATTGAGTTCCACAAAAGAAACAGTATTAAGATACACTGCTGCAGTCTCTTCCTTCTCTCTGCCCTAACCAGCCTTCTGCTCTCAGGTTCAAGGCAACAATTTAGCTCTCAAAACTATTGTCCCAGCAAGGACATTGTTACTGCAGAGCCCTGGCTGCAACCTCGTGGCTTGTTCAGTTGCTAGAAGACCTTTTTTTATTCTGCATTTATGGAAGCTAATGGAGTTCTCTTTACTTTTAGGGCAATAATTTCCGCAGGGAATACATAGCGACTCAGGGCCCTTTGCCTGGCACCAAAGATGAGTTCTGGAAGATGGCATGGGAGCAAAACGTTCACAATATTGTCATGGTAACCCAGTGTGTTGAGAAGGGCCGGGTAAGCAGTGACTCTTCTTTATTACCTGTGACTGTCTTAACATGTATTAAAAGTTTATGCTTATTATTCGTATCACACTAATGCCAAAGGCCCCAGACAAAGTGATAAGACATTAAGAGATAAGACATATAATCTAAAAACTGGAGACAGATTAAGGCTGTGAAGTGAGGATGCCATGACCATCCCAAGATGATGCAGCATGTCAAGGCTAGAGTTAGAAACAGAGCTCAGTGCTTCTGTTCTCTAATCCAGGACTTTGCTCACTAACACTAATATTATATAATTCCCTAAAGCATGCAGAAGTACAACCACCAGCAAAAAAAGTATGTTTATCACATGAATTCCAATCAACTGCTACTTTAAATTTAAGCTCTAGAGAGCAAAAGTATTGATCATTAAATACACAGAATTCTCTCTGTGTCATAAACCCTGATGTAGTACACAGAGACCACTCACGCATTTAACAGTCTTAGTGAGTGCAAGTGTAGGTAGGTTTTTTTGCTGTCTCAGCCTTCCACCTCACCAAGTATGACCACATCCTGCACACTTTGTAGGACAAGAGCTAGATCTATAGAAAGATTAAACAAACTTGAATTGGTGATCATCTAGTGGCATGTATGAAGATACTTTTTTTCAGTTTATCATTTTTTCTTGAGATGGCAAAAGCAGATGCAGGACGGGCAACCACCTGTCTCCTTCTGCACCACATGGGCTTTGAGTGGGATCCCTCTGTCATTCTCAGCAAGAGGTGGGGAAGCAAGCACTGGAGGCCTTGCTCTCATCCAAATAGAACTCTTTAAGAGTCGGCACAGAAAATTGGCATCCAGAAGAGGGCATCAGTGAAGTGCTTCCCGTTCCCTCATCACAAGCATCTATGATGAGAACTTCCACTTTGCAGCCCCATCCTAGCCCGTTTCCGTTCCAGGCTCTGTTTGTTGAGCTGACATGGTAGGGGATGACATTTGTCTCTGAAATCAGCTATTGCTTTTCTTCCTTCATCCACATGCACAGGAGGTCTGAAGTGTGCTTCTGCCAGTGCTGGATGGAAGCATTATTTACAGCTGGTACTGACACTAAATCTATCTTTTACTGTGTTGCTGCAGGTGAAGTGCGATCACTACTGGCCCCTTGACCAGGATTCCTTGTACTATGGAGACCTGATTGTTGAGATGCTGTCTGAATCGGTGCTCCCAGAATGGACAATACGAGAGTTTAAAATCTGCAGTGTATGTTTGCAGTCATATTATTTTTCTTTTTACAATTAATTGTCTTAAAAATACATGCAAGGCTAAGTTAGGAAGGTTTATTCTGCTGCAGCACAGTTATATTAAACCCAGCTTATCTCTGGCAGCAGCTCTAGGGTTTGCTCTGAAGGTACATTTTGTGTGTCACCCCTCCTCTCTCGTCTGTTCTAATGATCCACACTTTGTATCCCAACAGGAAGAGCAACTTGACTCAACAAGGCTCATTCGTCATTTCCACTACACGGTCTGGCCAGATCATGGTGTGCCAGAGACCACCCAGTCCCTGATCCAGTTTGTCAGAACTGTAAGGGATTATATCAACAGGACCCCAGACACAGGACCAGCTATTGTGCACTGCAGGTATGTGCAGCAGCAAAAGGTCAGCAGCCTTTTTATGTCCCCTTGGGAAGATCCTGAATGTTCATCCTTATTAGGCCACGGGCAGCCACAGAACCCGAGAGATAGCTGATGGGCTTCAGTCTTCAGATACATCGAAGCCGCACTGCTAAGGCATGTGCACTTGCTCACAGCCTCACTCTGGAGATGTCCTGAAAACAATTCTCAGGGGGCCACTGTCTGCTTGGGACTGTTGGAGAGCACTAAGGGTGTCAGCACCTGACACTGCTCGTAAGCTTTTGCATTCTTAAGCCACATATGCTGCTGTTGCAGCCCAATATCTGAATTACAAAGGGACGTTCTGAAAAGGTAAGATATAGCCAGGGGTGAATCTGACTACGTATGGATGTTGAGACTAGTTGGCAGATCCACCCTTTCTCCCATTCTGACTGAGACTCCCTCTCCTTACTGCCTTTTCATGCTCTTCTGCTTTGTGCCATCTCTGGCAGCCTTAGGCTGTAGCTTTTCCTCTGCTCCATGATCCACCCCTACACATATATACAAAAAAAGGCGAAATTGGACTGCTTGATCCATGATCCACTGACCAATTGCAGCTGAATATAGGGTTGCAGAGTGAGAGCATCCAGTGTGGTGCTGTGTGTATCTTCTGATAAAGCCATATGCTCAGTGGTATTACCTGAATGCGGTATTTAACCCCTCCACCCATGATGTAGGCTGAGACATGTATCTTACATGGCGACACCTGTGTCTGCCTGTATATCGTGTTCTGCAACATGTCAGATGTTTACTGTATCACTGGCAAGTCAACTTCCTTCTTCCTGGCCTCCTGTCTCCAAATTCTGTGTCCCAGCATTTCAACCACTAGGGACCCTGGGATACTTCACCTTCCTCTGCCTTTGCACAAGGTACAGGCCAACTGATCTTTTAGAATCAAGTCTACTGATTCATCCCTGGAGAGAAGAGGTTTAAAAGTTACAGTCAGGTGCAATCTCTCAGTGTGCCTCAATGACTGTGTTAATCCAAAGCAGAAAGCAGTATGGGCAGTAGTGGAGATACCTGTACCATTGCTATCCTTTCCTTCTTCCTAAACAAATTCCACTATAAACTGTTTGAAGTCCCACAGATGCCACTTGAACAATGAACTTCTCACCCCGGAGATCTGAGCTTTGCAAAAGTATCACATGAATATAGTGAGTGCTTTGATCCCTCTCCTTTTAAATCTGTTGTGTTGTTTTCTTTTCCAGTGCTGGTGTTGGCAGGACTGGCACTTTCATTGCACTGGACCGAATACTGCAGCAGTTGGATTCAAAGGACACTGTCGACATTTATGCAGCAGTACATGATCTAAGGCTTCACCGGGTTCACATGGTTCAGACAGAGGTAAGTTTTGTAATACAGCAACACCAGCTGCAGTATATAATAACCAGCCTCTCATCTTATATAATAACATCTCTCATTTTAAAGGCTTTCAAACCACTTCACAGTTACTCCACTATGAAATGCTAGTTAGATGTATTTTAACTCTGTGAGAATTTCTACTTCAGAATTGTTTCTGTTGGCTCTTCTGTAGCTGGTCCAAACTGTATACAAGTGATATCAATGCTTCCTATAGATTTCTTCTGTTGGCACTGTCCCACAGTCATCCTAGCAGTGTTATGCTTCAGAAACTTAACAGCACATTTTTGTGTTAGTGTGATGTCCAGTAAATGAGCTTTGAGCAGCGATCGGTTCTTCAGGGATGAGTTTGGAAGATAAGCCATGGAGGGCAGAGAAAATCAGATGTACATAATTTAAAAACTCTTAAGCACTGCGACCTTGTGGCTTTGCAGTTCATTTTTTATTGAGCTGCTCTGTCATTTTCATTAATGGTATTGGAAAGTCGATCAGCAGTCTCCTAACGTACTACACAAAAGCAAGTACATTTGTTCTCGAAGTGCAGAAAAAGTACGTGTTTGGGATATCTTTCTGTGCTTGCAGTTTTAGAACACTAATAGCAGCTAAACACTTAGGAGCTGAAATGAAATTTCAGTTTTGAAATGAATATATCAGTGGTAGTGCTTCCTGATAGATGTAAAAGTCACACGTAGGTGTAAATAGAGGCTCGACTGAAAATGCAAGAGAGATTTCCTGAAACGGTCTTAATCACAGAAGACCTTCTGTTGGAGGGGAGACAGATTCTCAGCCTGGACTGGGCATTCTCAGGGACAGATCCATCTCACCTTCTCCATTCCCATCAGCCGTAGTCAGCGAAGGCACACAAGCATCTCAGGAGGGTGCCTCTTTTTCCCTAGCTGGAAAAAGGAGGCAACTACCTCAAGAGCCTAAATTTAACGCCAGGCTTATAGACAACAGAATTTGTGTGATATGAAGCCCATCTTTGGCATGAGCTTGACATGACATCTAAGTCAAAAGGCAGTCAGACCCTAGCAAAATATCTACATCAGTAGTGAGCAGCACCCCACCTTCCCACCACCAGCACTACATGTACTTCTTCCCCAAACCAGCAGTGGCTCAAGTCTTTCCCATATCCTTATGGTAACCAGTCCTGCCCCGGGAAGGGATTCGCAATCAGAAAAGATTTACAACTCACACCTGAATTCGCCCCGCTTGAGCTGTAACATACTTGCAGGCTGACCATGTAGCTGTGTCACTGCACAGCCACTGAAGCTGCTGTATTCTCAGCGGGTCTTATTAATGTGAAGTGTCAGTTGCATCTATGTATGGTTTCTGATTTGGAAGTCCATTTCATCAAGGTAGCTTGGAGCACAAGCAGTACAATCTCTCATCCGGCTGTAAGAAAATGAAGTGAATTTATCCTGGAGTTTTATGATGACTCAAAGTTTGCAGTGAGAAACAAATTATGAATTAATTCTTACACATCTTTTAAGAAAAAGTA